>JZLH01S0457512.1:117766-128949 GCA_001188425.1 Eucidaris tribuloides | reverse complement strand
GAACCGTTCAACCAAATTTGTTCAAACTTTCGCTTATTTCCTTCTTGCATAGTTCTGTAATCTCTGAATGTAGGAATGTGTCTGGGTTTCATTCCACTTTAATTAACGGGAGACACATACCACAGTAATTTTCTCTCTGCCAGTCGATAATGACGCCTTTCTTGCGAGCCTCATGGGAGTATGCCGTTAAGACATCACACAGACAGCGTTCTTGGGAGGGGCAGGCACACAGGTCATACATACAGGCCTCAAAGAAGGGCATGACAGGTACGACACGGTGAGCTGGTGAAAAGATATCTCCCTGTGGGATGGAAAGCAGGATGATTATTTAAATGATGGAATGACTGACTGAATGAATGAACAAATCTAGTAACAAATACACAACAAATTCAGTATTAACCCGTTAGAGACCGAGTACGAGTTAACTCATGTGGGGGTTTATGGAAAACGCATGTTATAGTGAAATTAAATCGTCTCCAACCGGTTAATATTATTTATTTATTTATATTTTTGGTATATTTTATTGGTTTTCAGGAATTACAATAAAAATAGATCAAATATATGAATCATGGCAATCCCCTCCCCCCTCCAAATGTATTTATCTGATGCACCATGCCATAAACTGGCACATCAAAGAGAAATCTGCAATTTTGTTGAATTAGTTTTTTTCTGCACTGTGCCCTGGCTTCTCAATTAAAAAACCCAATAAACTCTTCTTGTGTAAAATGTTTCCTTAAAGTGATAGGCTAACATTGTGGAGCTTCAATTAAAAAAAAATTGTCAAACTTTGATATCTGAGCTACATAGTAGTATTCAAATGGACAAATAAACACCCTAGAATACAAAAGTTTGGAAAGTTACACTGCCAATGGCGAGTTATGCATGAATAAACAATTAAAACTCGGGGCGAGTTTTAATAGCCTAGGTGTACACACAGTAAGTCTATGGGAGGAAATGGGCAAGTGAATCTGGTCAACTTACGGTTTTCACTTTTTAAAAGCACTAAATAATCATTTTGAAATACAATTTTTTCAGGGCTTCATTTTTAGACCTCATCAAAGACACTGGTAGCATGGGGAATCATGTGGCTCAGATTTTTTTAACTGTGGTAAATGTTCGCCAATACCTTTAAATGATTTGATACAACACTAAAGGATATAAAAATAAAACTTTGGCATCATTTTCACTCCACTTTTTTCAGTTTATGTTTTTCTGTAATGTAATGGCACAGCCTCAGCATCATCACCGTTGCAGAATATGGTACACCTAAGTACAATGGTAACAATAAATTGCAATCAACACAAGCAAGAAAATTGTCTGAGTTTGTTGAATGTCATCAAATAACTAACCTTTAAGATGGCGCATTCGGTTCTAGCCAGTATTTCCAGGTCTGCATTTTCGTCCCTCATACAAGGAGTCAATTCTGTGCTTTCCTGACAGGAGCATTCTGGGTATTCCCCTACCAGGTACGTGTTACCAAACTCAGAGGCTGTATCACACAATGTGCCATTGGATGCTCTGTAATGGAATATAGAAACACCAAAAACATACATTAATGGGCACTTGTGTAGATGCCATTACAAAAGTCAATTGATGCAGTACATGAGTTACATTTATTAACCCGATGGAGACTAAGTATGAGTTAACTTGTGTTGGGGTCTATGGAAAATGCATGTTAATAGTGAAATCAAATCATCTCTAACAGGCTAATTCAACCATACTGTAACTAATTCAAATGGACATTACTGAAATGTTTCCCAGTAAAACATTTATTTATTACAGATTTGACATAATGATTCACAGCTTAACTTCAATGCATATGAAAAAGAGAAGAGGTTAAGATAATGGTACAGATACATAAATAGCAATAAATAGGGCCCTATGGATTTCAAAATGCAAAAAATGATTTAGTCTTCTTTTGAAAATTTTGCATCTATAAACCAGATTTTTCCTCATAGGCCTCACCATATGAGTTTGCATCCTTCATAAAAATTCTTCTGGAAGTGATGACTTTTATTTTCCTTGTCACATAGATTTGTACCACAGGACAGTGTACCTCTATCTCATTTTATCTTGTTTCATTTTTATATATTGTGCTTGTTGCAAAATCCTGGGTATGTCACAGGTTTTTCACCACCAAAGATTTTACCCGTCCTCTTTTTTTTCACACAGAAGAATAATAGGAAAATGATAACAATGGTGGGGGATGGACATGATTATTACCTGAAATCGTCATCAGGATTGCCATTGTAGTCCCCACACAATCCACAGAGCTGTCCTTCCCAGATGGCATCGGCCGTCACTTCGGCAAAATGCTTGCCATCCCAAGACAGGGAGATACCGATGTTGGTGTGAACGACCACCATCAAACCTATGGGTACAAGACAAATGGACAGACAAAAACAAAAGTATTACATACAATAAAATCAAACACCAAAGTTGCTATATAAGAGGTACATGTTTAGCATTAACATAAAGAAAGGGGGTCCTGAAGTATGGAGAAGGCCTCCCTTGATCATGAGTTTTTTAAAACAATTTGAAGGAAAATGTGGATTTTTTTCTCAAACAACTTTTTTGGACCTCACAACAGAATTTTTATACAATGGATGATACTTCGTAATTTGTTGATTGCCATAGTTTTGGTTGATCGGACAACTTTTCCTCAATCTTTTACAAAGTATTCTATTATCACCCCAGACATCAGAAAACAACATCAAACCTATCACGGCATTGATATATCACATAGGTCTATCTAAATAACATAACTGCAAAAAACTTCCTTTTTTTACCATTTACCAAAACTATACTTGGGCTTTAATATACACCATTCATAATATTCACTAAGAAAAAAGGTATTACCAAACATCCAGGCATCAGCAAATCAGCAATACATTATTGTACTTCATAATATATTTATTTTACCTTTACACAATCAAGAACTGCACTGAACCACCAATACATGTGTTCTTTTGTGAGTATGAAACTCTTCTACATCTAACTTATAGTTTTGTAGGAACTCAAGGCATTACAACAACTTGGATGCATTCCCACACCACTAACCCTGCCCTTACTTATTCCCATGACCCATCTTAAACCTTGACCTTTGACCTTACCTAGTTTCTGGATGCTGTACTGTGGTTCACTCAGGTAGGGTAGTGTCACCTCCTCTCGGTCGACACGTACAGCAAAGTTGGGGAGCAGGTCGATGGTCACGTTGTGGAGACGGAACGAGACGAGCTCTGTCCATGACACGGAGTAGGTCTCCTTGCCATTGTTTTGCACTATGATCTGAAGAAAGAATAAATAAACATTTGGCAACCTCTTTTGACTAATCTGAATAATCTCTAAATGTATCACTTGCATAATTTTCGACTAATCTCTAAATGCGTCACTTGCATAATTTTGTGCCAGAAATTGTATCATTTCAGTCAGTGCGAAAAAGAATACAAAGTATGAGAGTACTTCAACTTGTTATTACACTTTTAAATAGTACAGGAACATCCATCTCTAAATTGTTCATCAACTAGAAAATTACATTGGATATTTTCCTACAAATTTCAGATTTCTATCACAGATTTTTTTTCTTTGTGAAATAGGAAAAACATAGATTTTGCATGATTGGAAATAAATACAATAAAACATTGTAATAATAAAGATGACATTGTTACAAATAGTATACTTTTATCTAAAAGTTTTGTACACCATACTTTTTTTTCTATCATGCAGTTCTAAAAAGTTGCCTCTTCACTCCATAAGTTGCTAAATGTGTCACTGTTCAACTATCACAAGTTATAACACTGTGGAAGACCCATTTGAAAATTTGTCAAACTTTGCTATCTGACATATCTGACAGTGTTTGAATGGATAAATAAACACCCTAGAACACAAAAGTGCATACAGCTATGCTGTCCCTTGTGAAATATGTACAAATAAAAATTGGCCCATGAATTACTCTCGGCTGAGAAAAATTCTGCCTCACAGCAGTCTATGGGGAAAAACTGGAATGGTCTCAATGATTTTTACTTTTTAAAATCACTTACTGATCATTATGAGCAGTATTTTTTTCAGGGCTTCAGTTTTAGACCTTATCAAAGACACTAGTAGCATGGAGAATCATGTAGCTCACAATTTTTGCACAGGAAAAATATTGTTACACAATGCCTTTAACTTACCTAGTATTTTCATTGATAATTTGAGGTATCTTTACAATACTGCTCAATAAGAGTTCTTAAGCATGGTAGTCCCAACTCTTATGCACTGATTTCTTTCATTCTGGCAAAACAAACACATATTTTTGCCACAAATATGGTAGATGTTGATCACCCAATCAACCAGCTGGTCACCATTTCTGTATGTGACTACTGGTTAGTAAACCACATGAAAAAAATATACAGTCCAACCTCAGTTATCTGGCCATCACATTTCCGGATCTATTATCCATTTTGTTTTATTTCTTACCTCAAACTGGCTGGTACTGCTGCTGCAATCTTTGGACAACGTGTAGGTGCAGGTTCCCTGGAAATCGTGGAATTTGTTATCGAACGTTCGATAGTGAGGATCACCAAAGACGATACATGAACCCATCTCTGTTGAAACAAAAAATGAACAAAGGAAATGCATGCTTAAATGTAGTGCATAACTTCGGCAAATGGTAAAAAAAAAAGTATTTTCTCTTATTATGTTTTTAGATTGATGTATATCATCTATAAATACCCTGAAAAATCACATGCACTGGAATACTTCCATTTTCTGTCACTGAGAAATAGTAATATCTACTAACTGATCATTAAAAAATCATGTTATTTATATATATTTTGGGGTAGGTTTAATGTTGTTTTCTAATGTCTACCATGATAACACCGATATTTCATTTAAAAAAAAGATCCCAAATCTGCCTCTTCTTTTCGGATAATACACTGCATATTAAATTTCCAGTTGTTTGAATTATTCTGGCATTTCAAAGTAATAACTAGCTCTCTTCATTAATTGATCAATTTATATTACTGCCTTTATTGATTGATTGATTGATTGATTGATTAAGTGAATCATTTAATTATTCTCTTCTTTATTCAGTTACTACTATATCTATTAAACATTCTATTAAATTCTAAAAAATTATACATTTACTTATGAGTTCAGGGCTATAACAAAAGAATAATACAACACAGTAAAATGAATCGCTGCAAAGTGAAGACGCTATAAAATAAAGCAAGCTCCAATGGGCGATGTGCTGGAAGGAGATGAAGACTTACTGGGGACACACTCTTCGCAACATCCATCGGCAGAAGGTTGTCTTTCTTCTCCCTGAAAATAACAAAAAGAAATTTAGAAATTAATCCTCTTGCAAGAGATGCTTAGGCCATACAAACAGCTTAGAGTAACTGAATTTTACAATCAATTATAGCAGTAAACATCTCACACCGAAAGTGCCTTTAAAATCTGTGATCTTTTTGTCTGTTGTCTTTAAAATTCTAAGACTTGCTTCGTATAGTATCTTTCATTATGAAATATTTACATTTGATATAAGCCACAACTTGCATTTTGCTTCTTTGTGTACATGTTGAATATCTCATGATGTTTTAACTCTTAATGTGCCATGGTAATAACAGCTCTACAAATATTGTGTGGTGCATATTTTACAACTTCGGCACATCTAGTGTTAATTTTAGCAAACACAAAAGCATGTTCAACACACAAACTCAGCGATGAATGTATTACTTTATGAGTCCCATAATTTGCTTACCATAAGACATTCAATAGTTGGACATTGGATACTGCTGCACCTAGGGGAACCATTGTCACAGGTGCATTCCTGACAGCCTAGGAGGAACGTTCCTCCTTCTGGGATGACTTCGCCTCGGAATTCACAAGACGTCTCACCTGGTGGACAAAACCATCTCAATATTAGGGACATTCTTGTGTTTGATAATTGTCCAAATACAAATACAAAAGTACAGTGGTATATAAAACACTTAATACATATACAATACATCCAAATGGAATAATTTGCAGAACACCTTTCTTTTTCTTCATTCAAGAAGTCTACATGAAAATGAGATTCAAATAAACTGTTCGTCTAGTATGACTACACTTTTCTTTCTCCAATGAAAACAATAAAAACATTTTATCATCCACAGACTTGATACAATCAGCAAGTCTTCTATTGACACAGACTTGACAGAGTAAATTAATCAAAACCGCAGCATTTAGCATGACACAATATAGGTTAATTTGGGGAGCACCCAATCCCCTACCCCCTCCCCTCTCTTTAAAACAACAACAACAACAACAACAACAACAATCCCAGTTTCTTTGTCCAGGTATACATGTTACTACTCATTGAATGTTTCCAACTTACTGGACTCCAAAGTGCCTTCACAATGGTCACAGCATTCACCTTCCATCCGGACCAGTTCATCAACTGGACAGTCCAACTCAGGACAGGTGATGGACTTACACACAACCTCAGCATCCTATGAAACACAAATACAGATATATAATGGAATAATGGAGTACAAACTCAGTGATGCAGTATGCTCGATGTGTAGTAAAATACTTCTTATGGAGTGAATGTTCCTTCAAAGAATATAGTAGTAGCAAGGAGCTATTACACACTAGAGTCACAACTTTCACAGAGCCTTTACTAGATGTTTGAAGCCGCCACTTGAAAATATGTCACATATGTGCTTAATTAGATCTGCCTTGCAGGTGGCAAGACAATAGTATTTTGGTTGACTGTATAATTACTAGTCACTTTCAAAGGAAGGAATGTACCCAATAGTAAAAGAATGAGTGAACATACAATCTTCAGGCTTGAGGGACATGCAAATAGAAAATAGTCAAAAATCATGATATATATAAATGAAAATTACTAGACTGTGTACACCTGGGCATATTTTGACGTAGTTTATCAAAGAGAACTACATTTGAAATTAATAAATATCTAACAACTATTTCTCAGAGTTAATAGGAAAAGTGTCAAAATTGGCATGAAAGGAGAGCATGATTTCCCACATTTTTTCACAAAATACAGCTTTGATTGAAGTTTGGAAAACAAAATTTCTCATGCCATTTGTTTTCAAAAGTTATGTTTAAGTACATGTATAGGGCAAAAGATCGAATTATAAAACTGGGAAAAAGTGAAATTTTCACAAAATGTTATCAATTGTCCAAACTCATCTTCAGCTCTTCCTATGAAGTTGGTAGCTTGGAACATCCAACTTCAAAGAGACTAAAGCACCTGAAGAAGTGCCAATGAGATATAACTTACTGTGCATGTGCAGTTGGTGCATTCATCTCCCATGGGGATAAAGTTCTCTCCATTCAGTACCAGCCGGCCGTCAAAGACACAGGCATCCAGCTTACAGACGGGGCAGCAGGACCCTGGCAGCCTGACCTGCCTGATAGGGGGGCAGCCGGTGTCCATACACTCCTGGGCTGTGCATAGTAGCTCTCCCAACTGGAAGGGGGAGGGGGGAGGAAAAGAAAAGAACTTACTGTTGATTTTGAACATTATAGAGATATCAAATTACAGCAGAAAAGTGCATGTGCACAGCATTATATTTCATACAGTACCTCTTTCATATATACATGTACATACACATATGCACATAAAATATAGGAAAGTGCATATTATGTACTTAATCAAATACATAAATAAATGAATTTGACAATAAAAGATGATCAAGTATATCGTAAATAAACACAAATATTAAATTTTTACAATTTAATCATTGTATTCCGATATATTCAACTGTATATAACATGTATAAAATATAGAAAATACATTAAAAAACACATTTACACACATACAGTACATGTTCATGTTCATATAATGTTACAAACAAGGATACATACATGTATACACAAATATGACACATATTTTCATGGATAAACATGAATAAAATGAAAAAAGCAAAATATACATGTACACACAATACTGAACACATTTACAATATATAAATTAACACGTACAGACCCTCCAAAATAAACAGCATGTCAATGAATAAAAAAGAAAAAAAAAACAACAACAACTGATAATGTGCTACTCATAAGGAAACTGTTCTTAAAATAGAAAACTCCCAAGACTTTCATGAACAATGCTGCATACCATGGATGGTAGAAACTGTATGCATTATGGTTGCTGTTGTGCAATAGGTAATTGCTGCAATGCAGTGGGTGTAACATTGTGCACTAGGTGAAACTAGTACACTGTGATTCTCATTGTGTACAAAATGTGGTGCACCTAATTATGTGTGTGCACCCTGTGCAATATGGTGAATCACAAAATATACAATTGTGCTAAATATATTTCAAAACTGACAAATTACCTATATCTTCAAATTTTCACCATGCAACATCTTGAAGTTTTGAAATCTATGATCGAGAGAAACATATGCCACGTAACATAAAAAAATAACACTCCTGGTATTCAAATTTAGGGATGTTCCTCCCTGAAAGCAAAATGATGAACTAATTCATTTTTCATCTAGAATACAGCTTGCACACACAACTTGTTAAATTGTTCACTAACCTTCCAGTTAGCAACTGATAAGTTGCTACCAACGTTTTTTGGAAACATCTACTTAATATTCCTCAAAATACAAAGAACTTACAATGAAAATTACAAAAAATCATAACAAGTAATGATAAACATAGTACTTCAGTTAGACAGCATTCATAATGCATTCAAATTTAACCCGTTGCTTCTGAGATTCTGAAAATCCCACAGAGTTAACACAGGGCACATCCGGTTCCCGTAGCCAACAGGTTAATTCAGAATTTCATCCATCTTATTTGAATAAATTTACATCTCATTTGCATAGATGACTGTCTTACCATACAGAGACAACTGGAGCATTCATCCGCTTGATACTGGGCTCCACTCTCAAGGGTGACACCATTGATCTCACACGTAATACTCTCGTCCTTTGCATCTAGAATGAAAAATATCATAGAATAAGATAAGAATAAGATAAGAATAAGAATGAGATAACACAGAACATAATAATTATATAATTTAAAAAATGAAACAAAAATATAACAGGGATTGCAAGCTGCAATTACTGTCTATCAATTTTATAAGGCCTGTTTTCATTCATGATCAGTATAACAGCAAAAACAGTGTGATCAATTACAGTGACACGGATGAACATTTTCAAAGATGACGATTATTGAAGGCAGAAGGCAAGTTTGGCTTTATTCAGTACCTCTAAGTGATAGCCTCCACAATTAATCATACAGCAACCCTTTGTATCTTATCCCTTTTTTCCTCATGCCTTCAATAATGTTTATTTCTGAAAATGTCCATCCAAAACACTAACTGATCACACTCATTAGTAAAATTCAGTGTCAGCTCTGTTTGGAAAACAATCATGACAAATGATGCCGATAGAATATGTTAACTTTGAACTTTGTCCATTATGTCAAAAACCATTATATCAGATGAGAGAATATTCCTTTTGAACAACTTTCTGATGGAAGAAAAGGCTCTGTCATTATAAATGCCTGAATTTTGTGTCTGATTTTGCAACCCAAATGTCATAATGTGCTGTGCACAACAGATGCGGTAGATGGTCTTTACATAATCATAATTTTGAAATAGAATAATATATTAAACATAACAAAAAAAATCACTAGAATAGCAAATAAAAAAACATTACTCACCAACACAGACAGGGCAACAAGCCCCGTCACTATACACAACGGATTCCGGCGGACAGTCTGGCATGGGGCAGGTAAGGGGTTGGCAATTGAGTCTATCATTCTGACAGACGCACTCCATACAATCATGGGTGTCTGGGTTGAACACTTGGCCATTGGTGTAGGTGATGTTATTGAATGTACAACCTGGAAAAACAATTGTAAAAAGTATCTTTTATAGTGGATTTAGATACACGTATCTAGGAAAATTTACACTAACCTCCAAAGTTACAACCTCTTTTGAGATTTATATTGATTTCCAGTTGACACAAAATGACTGTGTTCATTTCTATTGTGTCAGACTGCTAAAACCTTACAAAATGTTATCTCAGGGTAACAATCTAATCTCAGAATTTCAAACCTCAGGTTATACAGGGTGGCCCAGAAAAGATTCTACGATATGATCGCTAATTTCTTCACCATTATCGGCAAAATGTCATTAATTTTTATTTCTTTGGTTAGAACATTCTTTTCAATAAAATGATACAAGATCATTGATTTGAGTAAGGCGTTTTGATTCTAGGGCCGATTTTTGGAGGGCAATGCAATTTCGCCAATTTTGCCAATTTTTCAACAGCGGCGGTCATCGGAACGCCGAGATATTCTGGCGTCTCAGCTTGGCCATACCAGACAAACCTCGATGACAATGGGCTGAAATGTCCTCGCTTTCATAAAGAAGACATGTGAGCTGCATCTCCATTGTCATCGCGGTTTGTCTGGTATGGCAAGCTGAGACGCCAGAATATCTCGGCGTTCCGATGACCGCCCTGTTGAAAAATTGGCATTTGGGAAATTGCATTGCCTCCAAAAATGGCCCTAGAATCAAAACGCCTTACTCAAAATCAATGATCTTGGTATCATTTTATTGAAAAAGAATGTTCTAACCAAAGAAATAAAAATTATGACATTTTGCCGATAATGGTGAAGAAATTAGCCGATCATACTCGTAGCATTCTTACTGGGCCACCCTGTATAGCAGGAATGAGGAGTAAGTTGAAATGAAATTATGAAGTAGATTATACTTTCATAAATCTGTGAAATAATCCTATCACATCTGATTTTATTGTGAGATTCAGGACACTTCACTTGCCATGAAAACCTATCAAACTTCTAAATATTACGATTATTTTACAGAAGTAGACACCAACATACCTTGGCATGAGGCACAGCATTCACCGGCGTCAAACTGTAAGTCAATGCAATTACTGATGGGACAGATTGGAGTCGTGCACTGGATTTCTGTGTCCTGTAGTTGAGATTGATTGAAAGTAAATAGGAACATAAATTAAATTTGATGTAAAGTACATAGAAATATTAGATATGTTGTAAGGAGGTTAAGAAGAAAGAATGTTAAATGTACTTAAAGCCCAAGTTTAGTTTTGGGGATTTTTTCTTATTTGAAAGCTTTATGCCCCAAAGTCATAACCCTGCAATAATAGATTCTGAATGTCTTTACTTTTTTTATATAGTAATTTATAGAA
>JZLH01S0457512.1:92416-108977 GCA_001188425.1 Eucidaris tribuloides | reverse complement strand
ATACACACATGCATTGCTGTTGTATTATCATGCCTTCAGTGCGTTGCCAATGTCATGCTTTTATGCAAATTGGCATCTTTTATTGTACAGTTTTACAAGGTTTGATTATGATATAACACGCATTCGCCATAGACCCCAGCCAGAGATATCTCCTAGTAAGTCTCTAACTGGTTAAGGACATAAAGAAATTGACCATACCTTCACAGACTGGACAGCATTCTCCCGGTGGGTGGTAGGGGGCGCTACATGGGACGTAGCAACTGATCGGCTCACAAATGGGATCACCACCCAAACAAATACAGCTCTCACATTTATCAAAGGCAGATGCAAATGTAGCACCATAGGTATGACCGACGCCATTGTAGTAACAACCTGGAAGAAAACAAATAGATATGTAAAAATAATGATATATAAATCATATGTAAGTTTTTGAAGAATAACTACAGTCCAACCCCAATTATCCGACCACGTTGGGACCAGCAGCCATCGGCATAAGTGATCTGGCAAGATGAGAGAGACAATATCCAAACACAATACTTTTTAGCAATATTTGGGGAGGGTGGATGGGGTGATACACATGCCGGCTGTAGTATTACAGTCCACAGACCGAGTACAGTGACACTTTATTTATTGTTCCCATGATACCCAGCAGGTGTCTATTACAATTAGTGGCAGTGACTGGTACATCCATTGTCCAGATAATAGAGAGATCCGGTAAAGTGATGGCCAGATAACTGGGGTTGGACTGTACAACTGACTGGAGCAATTAGACTGTGTCACATTTGAGAGGTATATACTTCTGCACTCCCACACATATATCAAGTTCTTTTTTAACCAACACCTAGCACTTAACCTGTTGCCTCCGAGATTCTGAAAATCCCATAGAGTTAACCCAGGGCACATCCAGTTCCCGTAGCCAACGGGTTAAATTCCAGTGCATACACACCCTTACAGAACTTATGATCTTTGACCCTTTTACCTTTAATAATCCAACATCTTATTAGTTGATTGTTGAATTTCAGTGTATATACATGTATGTCCAAAATTTTAACAACAAGTCTGATGAGCTGTTCTCAAGTTATCTCTGTAAATTAATGAATGGATTTTCCTATTAAGGGGAAGGGTGAGGTGGGGGTCAGTACCACCCCTCCGATCTGAGTCACAATGGAAAATTGCATTATTTGTTATCTTTTCCATAAAATATTTCACAATTTCACCATGTTCCCTTCAAGATTCTTTTTTCTCATGTAGTCAATTCATGGCACAATTGGTCCCTGCAAGCTAGAGATTATGCTTTTACTTTTTCTTATTCAATAAATAATCCTCACATGTACATGCAGCTACAATAGACTCACCATTGCAGTCTGGACAACACTGGCCCCTGACATGGACAGGATTATTGCAGTCAAACTCACACTGCTCTCGGGAACACTGTACCTGTCCCGTTTCCTGTGAGGGGAAAAAAGGGAGAAATACTTGGACGTCATGGTGGATTTCAAGGGGCGTGTGGTCCAGAAGACCCCTCTCTGCTCCCTGCTTTACACCTACTACTTACCAAACATGTACCAGTAAAGCAGATATTTATGAGTACCTCACATGCTTTCATATCACTCTGCTATAATTCTGCTCATTTCTTGTCAAACATACTGTAGAAGTGGAAATTTTCCCGCGATTAATTTTTCACGCTCGGAGAGTTTGGTGACATTTCGCGTGTTTTTATTTTCACGGAGGGCCAAAACACATAGCAAGCAAATGACACAACACTGCCTCTGCAGCCAGCCACGGTACACAATGTACAAATACAAAAGAGAAAATTTAGAAGTGCAAAAATAAAATGATTAGCTGTTTGCAAAAAATATTTGCGTGTTTTTATTTTTGCGCTTTCATCGGCGTGCGCGAAATGCGCGAAAATTTCCACACCGCAAAACATTCCATGTTTACAGTAGCTCTGTGATATGATCAACCCACATTTTAAACACATTTCTAGGGGGCGGGGCACATTCCTTACCAGACATGTGCAAGTCAGAGCACTTTGATTCATACTGGTGTAGCTGTCCGTCGTGATCCACACAGCCAGGCACTACATTGATGCACTTGGGGCAGCACTCATCAGACACATACATGTAGTACCAAACACCCCTTAGAAACCCCTCTACTATACCCATGCTCTTAACCAGTCAAAGACATCTCTGCAGTCAACCCAAATTGTTAAACATTTTTGGGGGGCGGGGCACATTCCTTACCAAGTCAAACAGATATCTCTGATGTCAGTCCACTCTGATTCAGACTGGTGTAGCACACCCATTAAAAACTCCTCTACTATACCCATGCTCCTAACCAGTCAAAGACACCTCTGTGGTCAACCCAAATTTTTAACATTTTTCTAGTGGGCAGGGCACATTCCTTACCAGACATGTGCAGGTCAAACAGATGTCTCTGATGTCAGTCCACTCCGAGTCATACTGGTGAAGCCGTCCATAGTGGTCCACGCAGCCAGGCACATCAGTGATGCATTCCGGGCAGCACTCCCCGGGGAGCTGTACCCTCCTATTGCGGGAGCAGTTGAGGGCGGGGCAGGCAAATGGTCGACACTCAACAACTCCTTTCTGTAGAACACAAGAAAGATCGGTAAATTAATGAAACATGTGTGATGCTAATAAACATTAAATCTGCACTTTCTGAGAAGAAATAGATAAATATATAGATAGATAAATGAATAAATACATACTAATTCATCACACCAAAATCCAAGTTACTGCAAAAAATAAGAATTGCGTATTACTATCATGCTACTTTCTATGGCTTTCACACTGATGGGTCACAAATAAATACCCCACCCTTAAAAAAGAAATCCAATGAGGAAAAGCAAATGAATAGAATAACACTAAATCTCTTGTGTTTAAATTAACAAGGTAAGTAAACAGGAAGTATGCAAGTATACTCTGCAGCAGAATACTTTCTACCTTGGCATACAATCATAACAAAAAACTTACAAATGGCATGCAAATTTCCAAAACATATTCTGCAAGTGTCCCATTTCTGCTCATCCAAACACTATCAGGAAATTGTACAATAGGGATAGGAGTAATTCATTGGCAGATCACCAGCGCAGTCATCTTCGGAGCCATCATTCACCCGTTTTAAGATGAGCACCCCGTTAAAGTTGGAAGATGACTTTAGTTGGAAAACCCAAGTTGCAAAACCGCTTTAGTTATTAATGCTCTTTGAGGTCTCTGGACTTCGGACCAGACTTTGGTGGGTTAAACTGGTTTTATGAGCGCTCAACCGTCCCACTTCCCTCAGAGCATTATATTTGGTGGTGGAATTAATTCCATCTCTTTGGTTAAGAGGCTATTTTCTACACCCTTTCACTCGTGACCACATGGTAAATTTAGTTGAATATTCATCCACACTTGATTTAGAATTTGAGAGTTTGAAGTAGCTTTGTTTTAACCCATTGGAGACTAAGAACGAGTTAACTTGTGTTGGGGTCTATGTAAAATGCGTGTTATAGTGAAATCAAATCGTCTCCAACGGGTTAATGTTTTGGTTTTACTTACAGTGCAAGTACAGACACTACAGTCCAGACTCTCTGCTGTGAATGTTTCACCGTCTTGGTATTCCTGACCCTGGAATTCACAATTATCTGTTGAGATGATAAAAATTAAAGACATTAAAAGTTAAAGTTTCTTAACCTGTTTGGGGACAATTGAATTTTACTGTAACACACAGTTCTCGTAGACCCCAGCCTGAAACATCTTATTGTTAGTCTCCAACGCATTAAAAATCTCATAGTTGTAACTATACACCATAACCAGTACCCTTTCCATTAGGATTAATATCATACAAATCATCATCATCATCATCATCATCATTATTATTATTATTATGCATTTATACAAACTTTTCATAGCACAACTATATCACAGCATTTACAAAAATATAACTTAATTGTTACTATCAATCTCTTAAACTGGTTCAAGGAATTAGCAGATTTGATATAGGTTGGAAGTAATAATCCAACATCTAACAAATTTGGAAAGCAAATATGCAGCTCTTACCAAAATACTCCAAAAGTGAAATGTTTCTAGTTGATACTCTGATAGATACATGACAATTTATCACAGTATTATTGTAAAATGAGAATAATTGTATTTTCTGGTCTTTTTGTAGCCATTTAGTGATGAAGAAGGAGCACACTTTTTTCACCTTAATGCTCTCCTCCCTATTGTGACGGAATAAATCCTACTGTGTGGATTCCCCTTATGGTGGGTTTTAATATTGTTGTTGTTGTTGTTATTATTATCATCAGTTTTATTTTTTGTTATTTATTTATTTATTTATTTATTTATTTCACCTTTTTAAATTTTTTTTTATTTTTTTTTTATTTT
Source organism: Eucidaris tribuloides (assembly GCA_001188425.1). Classification (NCBI taxonomy): domain Eukaryota; kingdom Metazoa; phylum Echinodermata; class Echinoidea; order Cidaroida; family Cidaridae; genus Eucidaris; species Eucidaris tribuloides. Next base: position 104,586 of record JZLH01S0457512.1, on the reverse strand, counting down.
TATCATTTTTTTAATTATTTTATTTTATTTAGTTATTTATTCATTTATTTCTTCTTTTTTAAATTCATTTTTTTATATTTATATTTTTTTATTTTAATTTTATTAATTTAATTAATTAATTAATTAATTCCTTTTTAATTTTATTAATTTTATTTATTTATTTATTTATTTATTTATTTATTTATATATATATATTATTTTTTTTGGGGGGGGGGGTATTTTTCCACCAGAAACAGGTGGCTACACCCCTACGGAGAGGAAAACCATGTATTCTTCTGTCTTTCATTTGGTTTGTTTACCCTCATATGTTCGCATTTCACTGGATCGGTCTCAGGAATAAAGAAGGGGCACATGTCCCCTTCCCAGCCCCGGTTGGCTTTGCCCCCTTTGGAAGGCTAGCCATGTATGCTTGTGTATTTTACTTGGTTTATTTACCTTCACAAGTAAGACAGCATTCCCTTTGGACGGGTTTCTGACAGGTAATGTTGGGACAGCTGATGTTACTGCATTTAACGTTACCATCCTGTGAACATAGAAAAACAAACAGAAGTAATAAAAACTATCAGACTTAAAGGTACTGTATAACAATGTCTCCAGTTTAAAAAATCTGAGTTTCATGATTCCTCATGCTACTAGTGTCTTTGATACAGTCTAAAAATGAAGCCCTGAAAAAATTGCAGTGTAAACAATCATTAAGTGCTTTAAAAAAGTGAAAATCATTGAGAGACCATTCCAGCTTTTCTCCATAGACTGCTGTGTAGCAGAATTTCCTATCGCCCGATATAAAATTAATGTGCCCATTTGTATCTGCACATATTGTACTAGTTGACAGCATAACTGTCCAAACTTTTGTGTTCTAGGGTGTTTATTTGTCCATTCAAACACTGTCAGATATGTCAGATAGCAAAGTTCGACAATTTTTTAAACGGGTCTTCCACAGTGTTATATAGTGTCTTTAATCCCATGTAAGTCACAAACAAACAAAATTTAGCAAAACTATTTTAAAACTTTTTTTAACTAGTAGACTCAGTAATGGCACTTAAACCCATTATCCCATATTCCCATAATCACAAAACAATACCATTATGATGCCAACTTACGGACGTCCCCATATCCCTGAAAGAAATTTAACAGTTGGATCTTAATTATGTCATACATTTACATTGTAAAACAAAACAAAATTGTTTATTTCCAATTCATATTTTTGCAGCTTTCATTGTAAATACCACTTTCATCACTTATTTGTGTGTACAATTAATCAGATCTGTATATCAAAGTGGCTGACACAGATAATTAAACATCAGATCAGCATAATAAACCATACATTCAAAGGTTTATTAACAAACCTTACATTGAGACGTGTGGCTTTCTGAAAATGAAGGCAATTAATAATTCATTCTTCACATCACGATTGGTTCACATTTGCTACAAATGAGCAACAATCAAAACAATTAGAAATTACGATGTAACAGATTTTTCATTTGTCTCTCTCTGTATTTTAGAATCGCAACTGCTGATTATGATTTTAACAACATGTCAGAAAAATGAACCAGGTTTCGAACCCGGTCTACAGCTGTCGGGCTGCGACATACCACCAGGCCATCACTGGTTACCTGCATTGACATGACGACCAAGGAACAAATACCAAAGCTCACAATTCTGACATTGTTATGTTAAATAGTCCAAGGCGGACATTTTTATTATTATTATTAAATGAAAGGGATTATTCAGAGAGGTGAAAAGGTTCGAAACCTGGTTCATTTTTTCTGACATGTTTGTTAAAATCATAGATCAGCAGTTGCGATCTAAAATACAGGGAGAGACAAATGAAAAATCTATTACATCATATTTTCACCTCTCTGAATAATCCCTTTCAATTTGAAATTAGGTATACAATCTATACTACAGATTTGTTACATTCAAGATGAATATTCCTGATCAAGAAAAATTTACATTACACACTAGCTACCATTTCTGCTAAACTAAAAGCATTACATAATTATGCCCACAGACTGACAGACACATGAACATACCTCACACATACAGGTGGTGCAGTTTCTGTCTTGGGGTGAAAAGAAGAGGTGATTCCTGATGACTGTACCATCATACAGACAATCTGTAAGGGGAGACAGACAAACAGACATACATACCATAAATCAACAGCAAAAACTATGACTGAAAGAGTGTTCCTTTCTGAGATAAGGTAAATCATATTACTGTCCATCATTCAAGGTCCCTAAACATACTTCCAAGAATTAAAGTTACCATAAAATTTATAAATATTTGAGGAACCGGGAGGCTAAGAGTGATGGAAAAGTGCTAGATTTTTTTTTTTCAAAGGGCATATAAGAATTTTGCTTATTCAATTTTGATCTTGTTCAACTTAAGAAATGGATGGTTCTGGCTGAAACATAACCTTTGGCCCCAATAACTGACCTCATCCCTTTTTTCAAAGGGTGCATTTCCTTCAAGAATTCCTGGATTTGGCAGTGTTTTGACACTTCTGTGGCCAAAATGGCTCCCAGGTACCAGTATGAAGTCATTTCAGGTACACATGGGTTGACGTGGGTCAAATCACAAGCTCAGGTACATGTATATAAATCAACATCAGTCAGTATTAGAATAATGAGAGTTAAATCTCCAACTAATTCTCGCTGTTGACAATTATATGGCATTGGCAATAGAGGGCGCTATCGTCAGTGTGCACATGAATTGTTTTCACGGTGGTTCGACTTGTGTGACCAACTTATTTCCAGCTTCCACAGATAATACAAAGGGATGTCTGCCAAATTCACGATTTTACTAAATAAGGTTGGAGTATCACAAATTTACATTATGATTTCCTGTCACCTTTACAGGTAGCATCAAAATTCTTGGGTATACGCCACAAAGTTTAAACCAGTCATTTATACAGGACATTTTAATTCTCAACCTGTGTTAATGTACTGTATACGCCATATATTTCGTGTCCATATATTTTCTCAATTTTACGTCAAGACGGCAAATTTGCGAGAGTATATTTTCGCGATTTTATTGTATTTGCATTCACTTTGTACAGAAATGTCAAGAAGTGAAAATTTTCGCGTTCAGTAAGTCGCGAAATTCGCGAAAATAAAACCACCGCAAAATATTCAGCGTATACAGTATATAAATCCGGAAGTTTGCGGGGGCCCAAATTCCCTTGGACAGCACGCCATCTACTGCTGAATGCTGGTGAATGATGAATTGTCGATAGTGAGGGATTGAACAAGACAGCCACCTACCTGTACATTCATGACAACACTCCGTCTGATGTGGCACCGGGTGTTCACATTCCACCTCACAAATCTCTTGCCTGCATCTGACCAGGCCGTTGGTACAGTTGCAGTGTTGGCAGGCGTCGAAGGGCGACGTCCAGTTCATGGCGTGTTCAAATTCAAAGCCTTCGTGGGTGCAGTGCTTGAATTCTACGGTGTCAAATAGAAAAAAAGGGTTTTAATGGTCAAGGTGAGTTTTGAGAGCTGGTGAAAAAGAGTGGGAAGCAGAGCTGTATTTTGGACTGGCCTTAAGTCCCAGTCCCAGTCTTGGTCTTGGTTTTGGTCTTAAGACCTAATGCTAAACAAATGAAACTTTCATATCCATGTGTGGTCTTGATCGCCAGACTCTTGGTGTCGACTATGATCCACACCAGTGGGAACAGAAAATGATTTCTGTAGGTACTAACCCAAATATCCACATGAGTGTATGTTAACATGTAAAGGATTTGTGTCAAATGCTTCTGTGCAGGAAAATAAATGGGTGTGCTTGAGAAAAAGGACTTTACCTCATACAGTGAAAATCTCTTAAATTTTTATCAACCATGATCACTTTTCTTGATACCAAATTGGATTAAAACAGGATTCAAAATAATGCATTATATATTGGTCATACAAATACAGAAATCAGAATGCAAACCTATCATTTTGGATACAATAAAAGTACACAACTATGAACTGACCTGCTAACAATTATCTTTAAATTTTCTAACCTACAGTGACATCATATACAAAATAATTAATTGTGACCTTACTTCCTTTTTATTTGTAACATAAAAGTGATTGAATGCACAAATTTTGTAAGGTTCATATGTCATCATTCTTCAGACTTACGAGGTTCAGGACAATCCGTGCAGGTGGTAACCCCCATATCACAGGAACACTCAGTACAACCGTCCACCGTCCATGTGGTACCTGACTGATACAAGTGGTTCTCATAGATACAGCCTGTGGGATTTGTGATAAGAGAAATACATTAACAAAGGGATGCTACAATATCATGTGGTGCACACATATCACAAGAACACCGGAACATCCATCCACGGTCCATGTGGTACCTGACTGATACAAGTGGTTCTCATAGATGTAGCCTGCAAAATAAATTAATAAAAGGATGATTTAATATCAGGCGGTGCCCACCTATCACAGGAACACTCGGTACAACCATCCACCATCCATGTGGTACCTGACTGATACAAGTGGTTCTCATAGACGCAGCCTGTGAGATATGTGATAAGAGAAATGCATTAACAAAGGGATGCTATGATATCATGCGGTGCCAACATATCACAGGAACACTCGGTACAACCATCCACTGTTCATGTGGTACCTGACTAATACAAGTGGTTCTCATAGATACAGCCTGTGAGATATGTGATAAGAGAAATGCATTAACAAAGGGATGCTATGATATCATGCGGTGCCCACATATCACAGGAACACTCGGTACAACCATCCACTGTCCATGTGGTACCTGACTGATACAAGTGGTTCTCATATATGTAGCCTGCAAAATAAATTAATAAAAGGATGATTTAATATCAGGCGGTGCCCACCTATCACAGGAACACTTGGTACAACCATGCACCGTCCAAGTGGTACCTGACTGATACAAGTGGTTCTCATAGATGCAGCCTGTGAGATATGTGATAAGAGAAATACATAAACAAAGGGATGCTACAATATCATGTGGTGTGCACATATCCGGTGAGCAAATACTATTCTTACACAATATCATAATATATGATGATAAAAATTTGCTAATGAAAAACATAATTTTTATGATTCTATTCATATTTGCATGTTATATCAAAATTAAATTGTTTCAACTGGTTAACAGCAAGTTTTGATAACACCTGAGGGATAAGAAGTTTTGCACCTTAGTTGATGAAAAATCCTTTTTTTAATTTCTAGAATGATGAGAGAAATATGAAATTTAGATCACTGAAACACTGAAAACAACGTATAAAGTCATATAAAATTACTGCAGCACAAGATTGTCTGGATAATGCATGGAAAATTAAAAATCTTTCAAGATTTTACCATTGGGGTACATATGTACGAGAGTCCTCAAAACAACCTTTTCTGCAATATATTTTCCAGTAAATTTCTTCATTTGTTTATTTTTCAATTTCTTTTAATTTTATGTTTGACAAAAATAATAACTTACAAGTGGGTGAGATGTATGTTTTGTTTCCACATCTATCTACATTGTATTTGTTTGCCCAGGGCAAGTGCGCAAGTTATACCCCTTTCACACTGGCGAGATTTTACCCAGGTGCACCCGGGTACACCCGGGGAATCTCTCAGCATGAAAGGACACTCGGTTGAACTCCCGGGGAACCTCTGATCAAATTTTTGAAAAATTTTACCCGCCAACCGTCCAGGGTAAACACGGATGAACCACCGGGTGTTCACCGGGGAAGTCTAGCGTGAAAGGGTGTCTCGGGTTAATTCTCCAGGTGAAATCACTGATCTCTGTACTGTTGATGTGTTTTTAGATCTCAGTGGGAGAAATTTGCTAGTAGATTCATATCAGAAGTTGTATTTGTGAATGAAAGTTATTCTTGAGTAGATCTAGACCAGGTGGAATTGCGGCGCGACATTTTTACGCTGGAACCTAGTAAAATCCGCAAAAGAAGCGTTTTTTTTTCAGTTATAAAATTACTGACGAATGTGCGAATGACGGCATGCATCACCTAGCTTGGTTTCTACCTCCATGGCAATACATGTAGGCCTAGGCCTACATGTAGGCCTACACTACGAAAGTACTTCTCCTGTATAATCAAGGAGGTATGGCCTGGTCGGCCATGGCATGCACAAAAACAAGTGCAGGGCGCAACGCACTCGAAATTCACCGGAGGACGTTTTCCAGCGTGAAAGGACAGCGTTCAAATTTTACCTGGTGGTTACCCGCTTAATTCAACGGTGAATTCACTGGGGGTTCACTGTTGGAAGCAGCGTGACAGGGGTATAAGTTTGTGAGTTGCCCTAATATAAATAAGTTGAACTTAAAGCACTAACCTGGAGGCTCCACACAGGTGTTTCCATCAGCCTCCAGGATGAAGCCCTCGGAGCAGGCACAGAGATAGGAGCCGATGGTGTTGAGACATCGCTGCTCACAGGTATGCTCTCCTTCACACTCATTGATGTCTGGGGATAGGAGATATCACAAAATCAATCAAAGACGATACATTAACCCTTTGGTTGTTGGGCTGGAGTCCAGATATGTGAGCCAGAACATTAAAGGGCAGTGGATCTCTTTTGCATGCCTAAAATTCAACATTGTGCAAAAGCACTGGTATATAGAAGAAACTCTCATTTAAGAACCTTCAGCAAAGTGTAGGAGCTAGAAATGCAGTTTTAGTGGAATTATAATAAATGTTTGACTTGGATTTGTTTTTTGGCATATAGTTCCACAAATTTTACAAGTGGTACTAGTCTATTTTTAGACAGTGCATGTACATGTACATGTACAGTAGGTCCCTTTTACCTTCATGGTGTAATACACATTAAGTAGATGACACATGCAGATGACCTTGCATTCCTTTCACTCTGTCTGATGCATTCCAACACAACATCTGGTACATGTATTACTGGTATTACGTAAGTACTGTAATCAGCCTGATATACCCACGGACCTATACTGTAGGTCCATGAAATATAGTGAGATTTGAGTGTGCCTAGAACATAATACACAACTATTCGGTTTCTTGTCAATTTTTAAAATCTTTCTGATCTTCAGATTTCACAGGCAAGTACCTTTTAAATATCATAAGGGCATGAATAATGTTTTGCTGTATTATGGGAGGGTTGCAAATGAGATCCCCTACCTTTAATGTTGGACATTACGTGCAAACCTTCCAAAAAAGTACAACTTCATGTGAAAATGGACATGAAACAAACACACTCTCTTTTTTTTACACATTCCGTTGGTATACATGTAATGTTTCTTCATATCAAAATAAATATCATTTTGTTGTCAATAAACTGACATTAAAATTTTGAATGAAGAGTATGAAAATGATTGATTAACTGGTGCAGAACAAAAGATTCACAGTGGGACTCTTATCTCCGAAATGATACAATACATGTTATTTGGAATGTTCTATTAGCAAGTGAAAGGGGGAAGGAAGGGGGATTGCGATCTTACCAATACAACTGTTGCCCTGTCCCAGCCTATAGCCTGGTGCACAGGAGCAGTAGAAGCTACCGATGGTGTTGAAACAATTGTGTTTGCAGATGGTGGGGTTAACCTCACATTCATCAATGTCTGAAAAATTAAATGTTCAAACAATTATCATCTTTAGTTATCACTGAATTAATTAAATTGGGCATTTCTCAGTTATCTGGTAGTTGGTAGTGAAGAATGGTTAGTTCTGTACTACACCTGTCACATTTTAAAAAGGAATTCATGAACTATTTCATGAAGTTTATAATCTTCACAGGTCAAAAGTAAGTGATCTAGACAGAAGAAGAAATTGGTTAATTTTAACCCTAACTAGGCCGAACTATTTTGGGAGATCATATGGTTGGGGGGGGGGGAGGGGGCAGTCGACTGCATGATCGCGACGAAAATCAGCACGTGTGTCGCCGATGACCTAATCTACAATATTATATGGTTATTTTTTTCTTAAAAATGGTTTTAATTAATTATGCTAATTTATGCATGTTTCATGTGTGAAATCATACCTTTTGCTCTAACTCACTAACTTAAGGTCCAAATATGCTAATTTTTGGAGTAGAGTTCCTTTGTGGTGTTCTTAGCAAATGTACTTGAAAAAAAAAATGCGATATCAGAATCAATTTCTTTTGTATTTTGCTGTTTTTTGAATTATTTATGTATTTATTTGTTTTTTCAACATTTTTTTTGTTTTTTTGATGAAATTTGTCAGTGACACAAAATCATAACAAGCATAAAATTAAGTAATTTGAACTACTAAAAGCAAAATATTCTTATGTTTACAATTTTTGGCTGAAAACATAATCTGTATCGAAATTGTACACAAAATCATATTTTTGAGCAATTTTAGGTGCGACATGCATGTACAAAATTAGGCGTATCTTCAGAACTGTATTCCCAGGCATCGCAAATATGGTCTTAAAAGATGCGGGAGACTCAGAGAAAAAAAATGTCATGAAACGTCGCGGCGAGACCTTTTCGCATTGTGGACATATTGCGTGAAACGCCGGGGGAGGGTCCCACGGACCCCCTCCCAGTTCGGGTTAAAATGTTTTAAAACAGCATTGAATCTTGAGTCAGCACTTAACCTGTTCAGGACTCATCATAAAAATAGCCATCCTGGGTTCTATGGCAAAATAAAATGGTCTGCAATGGGTTAAAAGCGTAATTGCAAAATAATCCTGTTTGAAGATTTTGAAGGGCAGCGACATGATTGGGATAAACAAATCATGCCTCTTGAACTAAACTGGTTGAAAGATATATCAATGGATACACCAATTGGAGTGTATCTCCTGGCTGGAAGGATATATCTTGAATTTGTTTACTTAAGCCAAATCAAGCATGAACATACCAGAATTTAGTTTCTCTCAAGCCCTGATAAAAATACATTCCATAGAACCCTACACAACAGATTTGTTTGTCACAAGGCATACAGATGCAAGTTACTTTAGAACGAGTCAACTTTTGACTACCAAATTTTCACAACAGAATCCTTTCACAGTTTACTTGATTCTAGAACAGTTTCAGCCTAAGTTGAGGACTACCCCAATCATGTCATTTACCTTAAATATCTTAATTGGTGAAATTTAATGCTTCCTGGCTCAGAAATACAAATTATATTGTATGATATGAATTTATAAATTCAGTTCTTCTATGCCATACATGTAGATATTGGACTTCTCATTGCTACAAAATCAAACTTCAAAATTTAACCAAAAATTGACAGATTGAATGATTTGATGAAAAGCGATGATAAATTGTCCTACCTTCATTGCATGCCTTGCCAGTGAAGCCAACGGGACATCGGCAGAACCCAAGGACACAGACAGCATTGTTCTCGCACGCTGGAACACACGTCACCTCTGCAGAATATAAAAATAATAGAATCATTTTCAATTTCATCAGAGATAAAGTAACATAAATTCAATCCAATTTAAAGTAACATTTAGTGCTTCCTGTAAGTTGTGCACATTGTTGTAAAAAAGTCATGTATATCAGAAGAAAGCTTCAGAGCTTGCAATTTTCCATCTTACAGACACCATTTAACATTGTGGAAGCCCCATTAAAAAAACTGTCAAACTTGGATACATGTATCTGACTTACATGATAGTGTTTGAATGAACAAATTTACACTCTACAACATCAAAATTTCAGACAGTTATGCGGTCAATAGTAAAATAAAATATGTGCAGATAAATATGGTCACATGAATTAATATCCTATGGATTAAAATGCTATAACACAGGAGTCTACGAGGGAAAACAGGAATGTTCACTCATCAACTCGTTGAGAACTTAGTACGAAATATCTCATGCTGGGATATATGGAGAATGTGTGTTACATCGAAATCAAATCGTCTTCAACATGTTAATATTTTTCAGAATTTCAATGAAAGACATTATCAAATACACAATAGTAGCATGGAGGAACGTGTACTTCAGACTTTTAAAACAGGAAACATTAAAGGCAGGGGATCTCTTTTGCATGCCTATACATTAAGATTGTTTAAATACAATGGCATTTTGAAGAAAATGCCATCTGGGAACATTCAGCGAAATATAGGAGCTAGAAACTCGGTTTGAGCAGAATTATAGTGACCGTTAGACTCTGATCTGACTTTTTTTTTCTCGCGAGGTAAAAATTCCTATCATGCAACATTCACTAAACGGCTACTGTTTTTCTTTCGCATTTTTTTCAAATTCTAGATACTAAATGACCCCCAAATTTCACAGACATGCCTTTCATCAGTAACTTAAAGGCATGGGTTATCTATTCCTGGTCTGCGGGAATGTTTGCAAATGAGATCCACTGCCTTTAATTAAATGATGCCTTTAACAACAATGATGTTAATTTTCTCCTTACCTTCAGCACAAGTTGGGCCTTGGTATCCCAGAGGACACAGACAGATTCCCTGGATACAGGTGGCTCCGTTTTCACATTCTGGATCACACACATCCAAACTGGTGATGTCTGATTGGAATACCATACACGAAGGGTGAAGAAATATTGATAAGTATAATGATGAGGTACATGTATTTTCTTATGGAGTATATTTCTCAAACTCACTCAAATTTGTCAAACCCTTTTAATTGAATGGTTTTACCATAATCTAAACAGAATTTTTACTGATATGTATAATTATCAACTTAACACTCTTTTGATTGGTCCCATATCAAATACTCAATCCAAATTTGCATAAATGTCATTGCAAATCTTCAATACTGTGCAGATGCTACTTCTCTTCTGTAAAAATAAATAAGATTTTTTTATTTCTTGAATGTTAAAGCAGGGCTCGACACTTGCACTTGCCCGCTTGCCCGGGGCAAGTAAAATTTCATGTTGGGCAAGTAAAAACTGAAAATGTTAAAATTTACTTGCCCGATTGGGCAAGTAAAATTTTGATCATAAAATGAGCAAAACATTAAAATATGTCCAGAAATCTTACCAAAAATGAACAAAATATGTCTAAAATGTTGTGTTCAGTATACTAAATTTCATTATTTTTTTCATTGAACTTAATTTTATGATTTTTTTAATTCATACTGTACATCATACCATTTGTAACCCCGAGAAATAAAATAACAAACATCCAACGCTATAAACAGGCCTTATAATTTAAAATTAGCGAGAAATAATTTTTAATGTGTTTCATTATTGTTATTTCTGGGCAAGTAAATTTTTAATACGGGCAAGTAAAAATCTGAAAGTGATAATTTCACTTGCCCAAAGGGCAAGTAGGAAAAAAAGTTAGTGTGGAGCCCTGGTTAAAGCCAGCTAGCTTTCTCTATGCTAATTATAGTCAAATAACTGGGTTAATAGCTATGTCATTATCTTATATGTTTCCTTCACCATTAAAGAGATATCAAATTTTATTGCTTAAATTCATAGCAACATTCTCTCAGACTGGAACACCCCCCCCCCCCCACAGTTGGCAAATCTCAGTGAATGAAATTAATTGTGTGAGACTCCCATAGGCCAATGATATAACCGAAGGGTCAAAATGCGTGAGATCACATAGAAATGCATGAAAAATCAAACAAAATATTGGCGTGAGAAGGGCCAAAATGCGTGAGTCTCACGCTCATTCGCATGAGAAGTTGACACCCTCCCCCCCTCGCCCGGCCCCCCCCCCCTCAATTTGAAATGTCCAACTCACTGGAATGTTGACAAAACTCTCCATAGTAGTCTTCAGCACAGACACACACTCCGTTCTGGCAGTGTCCACCATTCAGACAGGGGAAATCGCACTCGATAGCTGTGGAGGGACAAAGTAAGTGAAAATTGCAAGTAAAGCAATGTACATCTCCATTAGATGTGAAGTTCTTGATGACATATCCCAAGTTAAATTGGTTCACAGCCATAGGTGTACCAAGGGAAGGGGTGGTTTTGGGTATTATCTCATTCAATACTAGAGCCTGTCCAGAGTAAAATAATCACTACAAATTTGCTTTCTCATCAAATTGGCAACATACTGGAATAGTCTATTATTTATAAAGGGTAATGGGTATTGAATGATGTGACAAACATTTGCCTAATTAATTAGTTATTTATTGGTGAAATTTTTAAGATCTTATTTTTCTTGTGAAATTGAAGACCAAAAATAATTTTTGATTGAATAACTTTCACTTTTCAATGACATAAAAAAGAAAAACATGTCTGTAAAATATGTTTCTCAATTAGTTCAATACATCAAT
>JZLH01S0457512.1:65448-91608 GCA_001188425.1 Eucidaris tribuloides | reverse complement strand
GAGTCCCATTTTTCCAAAAAATCCTTAGACATGGATCTGTTATCATTTGTTTCATTTCTCTCTCTCTCTCTCTCTCTCAATTTTCAAATTTTCGGCGTGCTTCCCGCTAAACATAAGCTATTCTCAAATTTTCGCAAACACTCACAATTTTCAAATTTTCAAACATACGCTATTTTCAAATTTTTGCTGCACTTTGCATGCAAACATACGCCATTTTCACATTTTTGCCATGCTTGGCACGCAAACATATGCTGTTTTCAAATTGTCGGCACCCCAAAAAATTTTGGACAAACCCCCCTTAGCAAAAAGCTAGATCCGCCACTGAAATATGTAATATTTACAGTTTGAAACCCCTAAACATGGGTCCATCATTCACAAAAAATTCTTAGACATGGGTGCCTATTTACAGCAGTTGGACCCTTAGATGTGGGCATGGGTTCGGAGTTCTCAGTGGCACACCCCTGTCCAAAAATAATCTCAGTAGCCACCACCCCCCCCTACCCCCCCCCCCCCGGGTTTTCGGCTTGCTGCATTGATTTCACAATGTAACATCCCCTTTGAATTATTTATAGTCACAGCAACACTTTTCAGCAGCAAATGTAAGTTATAACTGCATAGGCAGTACACATCACAAAGCAAGGATGAGTTTCAATTAGTCTTCTTTGTATAGATCTACATGTAGCTCATTAAACAAGGTAACATTGTTAGATTTTCATTGAGTTTATGATAGTTTCTCTTCAGTCTAAAATATTGGCAATTGTTTTTTAAACATAATGAGAGATTCAGGTGAATGATTGGCTTCCTCTTCCCTGAAATGGAACCATCCAAATTTGCTGATGATAACCTATGCACTTGTTATAGCACCAACAGCAATGGTATGTACTTCAAATAAATTACATATTGTCAGCTTAGAACCAGAAGGGCTATATACTTTGTACCACAATAGTGCCAACAATATAGTCCAGCATTGCCCACTCTTCTGTGAAATAAAGCTAAATGCTCTCCCAAAACAAGAACTAGAGCAGTTCGACTGCGCGCAGTCAATGGGTATGCCTCCGCAGTCAGCACTCCCATCCAATTGATGAAATTTGAAAAGCTTCCAGTTACCATGGTAGCAAGACCAATGAGATGAATAAGCCCATGTGACCTTTCACCAAGTTACAGTAAAATCCAATAAGCAGTTCTTAAATTATCGCAACAATAAGCTCAATTAGGACATAAGGCCTTGTGACCTTTAACCTCTGACCTTTCAACTCCAAAATCGAATCAGCGAATTGGTGCCTTATATTAGATACTTCTCCCATGTTACATCAAAATCCGACTGGCCATTCTCAAGTTATCGTGATAACGAGCCCAAATCAGACATATTTTAGGCCCGGTGACCTTTGACCTTTGAGCTCCAAAATCTAATCAGTTCATTGGTGCTTCATAATACATACTTCAACCAAGTTACAAGAAAATCCGATCAGCCGTTCTCAAGTTATCGTGGTAACGAGCCCAAATCAGACATATTTTAGGCCCGGTGACCTTTGACAAACTCACGGACGGACAACCCGAAAACATAATGCCTGCGGCAACTTCGTTGCAGAGGCATAAAAATTCACTCAAAAACAGCCAGACTCATAGATCATCCAATGAATTCTTCCCTGCTGGGAACCTGTATTTTTTTCCCCAAAACTCTAGGTTAAAGTAATAAGATAACATTGTGGAGCTTCAAGTTAAAAAAAAATTGTCAAACTGATATAAGAGCTACATAGTAGTGTTCAAATGGACAAATAAACACTCTAGAATACCAAAGTTTGGAAAGTTATGCAGCCCCTGGCATGGCATGCATGAATAAGCAATTAGTACTCCACCCGACTATAAATTAGTCAGATCTACACACAGTAAGTCTATGGCAGGAAATGGGCAGGTGAATCTGGTCAACTTAAGTGCTTGTAGATTTTCATTCGTTTAAAGCACTAAATCATCACTTTGAAGTACAATTTTTTCCGGGCTTCATTTTTAGACCTTACCAAAGACACTTGGAGCATGGAAGATAATGTAGCTCATAATTTTTTAAACTGTGGTCAATATTAGCCTGTGGCTTTAATGAATGTCCAATACAACCAACCACAAATGCAATGTCAGGGATGGCATTTTCCCACCTAATGCACATGCATGTTTCTGTAATATTGGGACTTAACAATCCCTGTTTCTATCATGATGTAAAAGGTCAAATGCTAAAATTCGCACAAAATATCCCTTTTACCTTGGTGAGCCATATTTCACAAGTTATAACGTTGCCTTCATAGATCTTGTGGAATAATCAATCAGTTAACGATTCACAAAGGTTTTAGAAAAGTCATTGATTTCACAGACAAATTACAAAATATTTCTCCTACATCTAATCTGCACATGTGCAGTTGGCAGAAAGACCACCATATATGAAAACCCATTGCATTTGTTTCGTTCGCACTACATGAAAAATATGCAGAATTGTAACAGTGTCTTGGGTAGTACTTACAATGTATGAATAGGGCCACAGTGTGTGACAGAGGACCAGCCATACACGTGTAGTTCCCAATGTCTTGAACTCTGAACTCGTTAATGATCAACTCGACTCTCTGTTCATCCATAACCCGGACATGTTTGTGGGAGGTACCACCTACGATGGCAAAAGAATACAAGCACAGTCATGTCAACGGAATTTGATAAAAATGATCTCACAGCTACATGTTTTCTTTTTTTAACACTTTGGGTGCTAATGGCGCATCGATTCTCCGAGAAGACGATGAGTTCCATACCATTTGATTTGAACGATAAACGTCACTCAACTTCCTATTAATATTTTTCGAAAAATGAAGACATATTGAGTCCAACTATATGACTTAAAACGTATTGTCTCGATAGCATTTGGATTTTTACAAAAAACAGTTACATTTTTGAAAGATTATACACATAAAGTACACAACAATTCAGTCTCTGGCGAGCATACCTGGCTTTTCAGCCCAGCACCTAAAGTGTTAGTAAAGAACACAACAACAAAATAAGAACAGTTCCTACTCGATTCCTCCAAGGACATCTTCTGATTTCACCACTGAATGGGGTGTAGGGTAATTCCCCCCCCCCCTTCTCCCAAAATAGCAAAATAGCTCTGGTGAAATGCCCAGGTTCTGGTGAAATGCCTAGGGTTCAATACAGAAGAGTACATGGAATGCATTGAAATAGGAAATGTAGACCCTCCTCAGGCCTCCCATACACACATACAACAACAAAACAAGGAGTGGATTTTTTCCTACCCAACTACAGAAATTAGCCTACCATCGTCTTGTGTCTGGACCTGGGTGTTGTTTTGGTCAAACCAATGAGGCGAATCCTCGACATCTCGGCTTCGTATCTCACACAGGATGGTGGTGTCTTCTCCAGGGGCCAAGACCTGGCCCTGGAACGGGGTCACGACGATCAGAGGTCCACGACCAACTAGGAAATGAAACATAAATGATGAGGTATATGGTGAGAATGTTCATACCCCGTCAGGTGTGCGGCAGAAGAGCCCCAGCATATGTTCCCAGCAAAAGGGCCTTACCACTAAATTGTTTCTAATTTGAAACCATTTGCTCTTTTGAGGCAATACTTAAGTGCAGATATCAAATAAGGCAATATTTCTCAAATTAAAGAAAATTTACTGTTAAGGCCTTTGTGCTGGGAAAATATGCTAGGGCCCTTCTGCTGGACAACTGACAACCTGTTCTCTGCTCCTTTGTAAAATGATTCAGGGCCCAAAAGCATACAAAAATGAAACATAAAAGACAGGGTACATGCATATCGGTGTTGTATCCGAAACCATAGGTTCCAAGACCAAGGTCACCCCCAAAATGCAACTTTTCCATAGGGTTTGTACAGGACTCTCTTATATCCAGATTACAGAGAGTCCAAAATGCATGTGCAAGACTTATATACTGTCAATCAAAATTTACTTCAACTGCACCTCTTCTAAGAGAACTCCACTGGTTGCCAATACGTCAAAGAATCTCCTTCAAAATTTTGTTAATTATGTATAAATCATTATGTGGCCATGCTCCTAGTTACATTACAGAACTGCTTCAAATCAAAGTCCAGTCTCACAGTTATAGCCTGCGCAGTTCCACAGATACATTGTTATTTCAAATTCCCCATGGCTAAACCAAAATCACTCTCGGGGACCGTGCATTTGCCATTGCTACCCCAAAATTGTGGAATAGCTTGCCCATTGAAATCCGTAGCTCACCCTCATTAAATGTCTTCAAATGTAAGTTAAAATCATATTTGTTTTCTTAATATATATATATATATATGTATTTGAGTAGAATTAAGTAAACAGGAGTTCAGAAACAGCGCAGCTGAATATATACACATAGTAGCTGCGCTATATAAATTTATGTTTATTTATTTATTTATTAGGTGACTTGGACCAAGACCGAGATCGAGGCCACCACAAACTGGCCTCAATGCTGGCCTCGGATACATTGATGTATATGGTATGAAATACTTTATAACTGCTCTGGGGCTCTTGGTAGCATTCTTTTTCTTAATGTATTTGAAAAATTAAGCAGTCAGTTGGAGAGGGTCACTTTGTCACAGCAGAGGTGCTGTGGTGAGATTGGTAAGGCACATGCCTGATAATCTAGAGGTTTTGAGTTTGAGTCCAATGCCCGCTCAGCATTAATGTCCTTCAGCAAGACATTTTTAATCTGCTTTGCTGCTCTCCACCCACATGTTTAAATGGGTACCCTGGTCGGGTCATTTATAGCTTCAAGCGCGTAACAGCTGCTTAGCTTAAATGTACCTGTCATGACCATGGGGGAAATAATAGAGATGTGTGATAAGCTATGTGTTATGCGCGAGACAACAGAATATTATTATTATTATTTGTGGTGAGGGATATAAATACGTATGTTGAACATTTTCTTGAATTTGTTTGTTATAGTTTTGCTCCTTCTAAACTCAGATCCTAGGAAAAATGACATTATACACACAATTATGTACAGGGCTGTATTCATATTTAAAGGTATTGGCTAACATTTACCACAGTTAAAAAGATCTGAGCCGCATGATTCCCTTTGCTGCCAGTGTCTTTGATGAGGTCTAAAATGAAGCCTAGAAAAATTGTATTTCAAAAATGATTATTTAGTGCTTTAAAAAAGAAAATCGTAATGTTGACACGATTCATGCCATTTCCCCCTCCATAGACTTAACGTGTGTACACCTAGCGTTAATAAAACTCGCTCCTGATTTATGTTTATTCATTATTACTTGCCATGGCAGTGTAATCATTTCCAAAATTTGTATCTAGGGGTTTATTTTGTCCATTTGTACACTACTATGTAGCCTCAGAATATAAAGTTACAATTTCATTAATCTGAAGCTCCACAATGTTAGCCTATCACTTTAATGTAAAGGACACAGTTACATAACAATACAACATCTTCCTGTGGCAAATGTAGTGGAAATATTGTATTGAAGAATTGTGTTATTTTGAATTAATAATATTTCCTGCTGAATTGTTCATGCAATAATGCCAAAATCTGTTACTGATATGACTTTTTTAAAAGCCAACAAAGAACTAAATTGCAATAATAGCGTCAATCTCTTAAGATCTCATAATGCAGGTTGTAAAGGTTGCAACAAGTTGTAAAATCTTTGTGTCTGGTAATCTAGGAGGAAAAGGAAGCCATTTTTTTGGTTGGAATTGTATATTTTGCATCGAGAAATTGTGGTGTGCAGCCCAGATGTTTTCATTTATCAAAATTCCTGAAATGTCTGTTTGTAGCCACAGAAATATATTGTTTAAAGCAACATTGACCATGACACAGACATATTTTTACTTTAAATGATACCTGTTGACCTCTATCATTAAACTAAATCAGACATTTATTGAAAACAGGTGGATATGAGAAGATCTGGACAAGTGGTAATTTAAGAAGCACACCAATGTAATATGGTATTCATGGACTACAACATAGCTATTCAATGTGTCGGTGTAATGTACTTTCTGGAGGTACAAAGAAATCTAAGTCTTGCAATCACGCTGGAAATTACAGTTCATTTGGCAGAAAATTCAATAAAATGTTACCTCCAGTTATGTGTACGAGAAGCTGTTTTCTGAAGGTTTTTCAAGACCACATCAGGAAAATCAAACTTTCACCCACCAGGTGCACGTATGTACACTTTATATTGCCATTATCTACATAATATCATGCAAATACAACGCACTGCATTACTGTTAAGCGAAAGACTGGCATATTTTAACTGCAATTAACTTAAAAATGTGAAATGTAAGCGGCAGATTAGTCATTGCACAATTCATTTTTAAGGCAACAGTATTTTTCAAAGCATCTCTAAAGCTACATTACTACGACAGCTACAGTACATGCATGTACTACTTAAATTGTTGTGCAACAAACAAGTTTATTTAGAGTTTTCATAATTTTGACTCTTTCATTAGATAAGAAAGACGAAAAGGAATCTGTGGACTGAAACAAATTAATGGAGGACACCCCACCCCTACCCTTCTTTTTTTTGGGGGGGGGAGGAGGTTGCTATACCTTTAAGATACTTTACAAGAATAATATTTCATGCAAAAGAATACAAGACATATAAAAATACACCATAAGTAGTCATAGTTAACATGTATTCAGGGTTCAACACATGTTGGTGGAGGGTAAAAATATTATATTTTATTCTTTTTTTCAGCATAATGAACACATCCAATTTTGAAGTTTACCATTTGTTTCACAGGCTGGTCCAGTGTAGCCATCGGGACAAATGCACACCCCACTGTTGCAGAATCCACCATTTGTACATGATGGGATACATTCCACAGCTACATGCATAGATAAAGATACAAACAAGAAAGAAATAAACATATTACAGACAGAAGCGTATCATCTCTATCATTTCAAATCCAATTAACATATTACACAAAATAAACAAAAAGGCATAAACAAAAAGGCAAATGAAACAAACATTGTAATAAGTACTATGTATATTGTTAACCTCTGACTGTCCTCTTTAAAATTTTGGTACATGATTATGGCTAACTGCTTACATATTTGGATTGCACAGAATAAGTAGAATCTATATATGTGACCCGTCACCACGGTACCCTGATAAAGTCATACATCTTATAAAACATAAACAGAGAAAGAAAAATACTTTGACTAAAAATATGAATATTTAAACTTTTGCAACATGTAAAGGTCATACAACATTTGATTTTTGAGAACAATTCACTTTCATACTTTATATCATAATTATAATATAATTATATAATTATAATATTTAGCACTTTCCTCAACTTGGGTTGTGCGACTTTATCAGGGTATCGTGGCGACGGGTCACATATTGTTATTTGCCAATCTTAAAAGTATTGATCAATTTCAGTAGTAATGCAATATTGATGATATTTCTGATTTTATCAATATTTTAGTAATAAAATGATACATTACATTAAAAAAATATGCCACTATGTTATTTAGCTGTGTGTACTTTTGGATACTTTTTAAAAACAATACCATACAGTGTAGTACTTGAATAATATCTAATAACTGAGTAATTCAGAAGAAAATTCCAAAACTGAGCTTTCCACCTCTGTCCCTGAATACCCAGGAACTGTTTATATTGAACAGCGTGTTTCTACAGAAAAAAGGTGGAATACGGATTATCTTTTCCGGAATTAAAAAACCGTGTCACCTTTAAACCATCATGTTTCCACAGAACACAACATACCGATTCCCTGTTCCGAGTCAAGCAAGTACCGTGTCAATTGGAAGTCAGAAATTCAAATTTTGACGTCGCAATGCATTGTGGTCATACTGGCATATTGTGATAGTGTAGTAATTCAGGACCTATTATGTTTATTCAATTTGTGTAAAAAAGAATAGCGAGTGTTGACATGAGTGATCAGGTTGCATTATGCTGGTGAAATCGAAAAGGACACGAGATTGTAATATACTGTACTTCCGGGTGATCCTTACTTCCGCCAGACACGGTACGGTTTGTTGCTATGCGTTTCCACAGGAAAGTTGCATGGAATAACACGGCAATAACCACCTCCCGAAGGTGGGGTTATGATAATCTGTATTTTGATCATATACTACGGTTTATCAATAATCCGTGTCGCTTGTGTTTCAACAAGAAGGTTTTCCAGAATTGTGAATTCTTACATGGGTAATACTGTGTCACAGTCTTCTGTGGAAACACGCTGATTGTTTCAACTTACGTCGTATCTCACAGAACTGGCCCAGGTAGCCTGCCAGGCAGTGACAAGTTCCATTGATACAGGTACCACCGTGCTGGCAGGATTCAGGACAATTACGCTCTGAGGAATTAAAACAAAAATCAAATTGAAATCAATAATCAAAACAAATCAAATGTATTGTATATAATGTACTGAAATAACAACAAAATAACAGTAGAACTAGTATGTACATATTAATGCAATACCCCAAACAACTACATGTAAGTACCACAGCATTTTATAAAACCTATCATTCTTATATTATTGCTTACTATTAACCCATTGCCTCCCAAATGTTGAAAACCCCATAGCTTTCACAAATGGCATATCCAGTTCCTATAGCCAATGGGTTGATTCAATTTTTCTAATATTGGCAACAGAAAAGTATAATTTGTTATTATTCTCCATTTACCAGATGCATGATATAAAGCCAAACTGCAACATAGCACACTTTGTCAAAATTGTAATCATCATCTGGTTTCAAGTTTGTAGGATATTTTCTCTTTACCCCAATGGATTCTGGTACACGGATTTAGTGTTTCATTTTTTTTTGCCAAGAATTTGTGGTTATGCAAAAATAACATAAATGTACTACAGACCCATCACAATTTACTGAAACAGAATTGCATTCAACCTAGTAACATCAATATTTTATTAGCATGATTGTTTATACAATACTTGCTTCTAATCTGACAAGCCAAGCCTTCAAAACCACTCCTGCACAGACAGATTCCATTGCTACAACGGCCACCATTCTGACATGGCATGCGGCATGGACGTGCTGAAAACAAAACAAAAATTTAAAAGTGTGATGGTTTATTGTGTTACTGAATAATGTACATGCTTATTCAGTCAGATTTACTGTTTTATAATACTACATTACATCTAAATAAAAATCTCTTTCCACTCAGATACATTGTAAATTGTTCTGATCAGCAGCACTAGCACTTGTATCTCCAGCATAATCCACCACCCATTCACCACTACCACCATAAACATCATCAGTTATCATCATCATAATTATTATCACCATCATCATCATCTTCCTCCTCATCATCATTGTCATTATCACATCATCACAATAATTATCATCATTATAATCATCATCACCATTGTTATCATCATTATAATCATCCCCATCATCATCATTTCTATCACTGTCATCATCGTCATCATCACCATCATCATCATCATCATCATCTTCATCGTTATAATCATCATCACCATCATAATTATTTTCATTGTCGTCATTATCACTACCACCACCATCATCATAACTATTATCAATATCACTATCATCATCATCATCATCACCACCACCATCTTCATCATCATCACCTTTATTCATTAAGTACACCTGTACCACCATCACCATCACCACCACCACCACCAACACCAACACCAACACCAACACCAACACCAACACCAACACCAACACCAACACCAACACCAACACCAACACCAACACCAACACCATTACCATCTTCGCCACCACTCTGGAAAATCAAGACTACTACTTTTAATCCAATTAGCAACTGTCATTCAGAGGACGCTCAAACAAGTTGTACTTTGGGAGTCACTTTAGTTAGCATACTTTTAAATGTTAAAAGCACCTACGCCAAAGTGAGTAAACTTCCTTCAGGGTCTAGAGCAAACATTGCAGACCAAGAATATCTTTAATATTGCATTATACAGAGTCAGCTAATTAAATTTTTTCAATGTCGTACAAACTTTTCAATTGTTGACCCTTTATTTGTTGACCATCATTTATCCACTGATGCCTGATATGTTTCAGCACAATATTTGTCATATTGAGTGCAATGATCTGCTTCATGTCTCTTCTTTTTTAAATTCATTTATTTATATCTTACATTTTGTGTTTGCATTCTTTTTTTTTTCTGGGGGGGGGGGTTTGTCATTTCATGTAATTTCAGTTATGCCATATGTGTATTTTGTAATTTCTATACTGATTCACGTTTTGTACTTGTTTTTTTTTCCATTTTATATATTATATATTTTTATTTGTGGACCCCTTTGCAAATCTGTCTGTGTACTGAAAGGGCTATCCACCCTATGATAGGAAACAATAAATAAAATGATAAATAAATAAAATAAATAAAAGACACTCAATCAATATGAAAATTTTAAGTTACTTTGCGGCTTTCAAAGGACCCCCAATTATTTAAACTTGGTCCCTGCGAAGGCTTAACTCTCAACGTGCCGATGTCGCAAATATGCACACAATGTCCATAGAGCTGTAATTCTCCGGCATGTAAAGAGATGAAACTAGGTCTAGGGTTTGACAGGCAAGGTCATCAAGTATCATACCAACCAATCACTCGGTGCCTTTAAATCGTCTCTTGTCTGGAAAATCATCAACAAGGGGAAAGGGGGATTATCAAGGCAAAAAGAGCTTTGAATCTGCACAGAAATGTACCATTCTTCCAAAATTTTGACTCATCTCGATGAGTTTTAAAGACACTGTATAACATTATGGAAGACCCTTTTAAAAAATTGTCAAACTTTGCTATCTGACAGTGTTTGAATGAACAAATAAACACCCTAACACAAAAGTTGAGACAGTTATGCTGTCCCTTGTAAAATATGTACAGATAAAAATTGGCACATGAATTATTCTTGGCCAGCAAACTGGAAAACTGGGAAAACTGGAATGGTCTCTCAGTGATTTTTACTTTTTTTTAAAGCACTTAACGATCATTTTGAACTGTAATTTTTTCAGGGCTTCATTTTTAGACCTTATCAAAGACACTAGTAGCATGTACAGTAGGGCAATTCCATAAAATATGTACGTCCGACCCCCTATATGTGGGACCTTCCCGAAATGATTTCTTTGATTTCTTGTTCTTTAAGGGTTATAATGCTCTTAAATTATCATGGCTTGAGCAGTTTGTGGAAGTGAAGCATTAAAGAATGGAGAAAAATGGGGGGTCGGAGGTACAAAAGTTGATTATTTTATGGAATTGCCCAGTAGCTAACATACATGTATTTTTAAATGGAAATATTGTTTATATGATGCCTTTAAGTTCTCTTGAGTCTTGACCTCATTTGACTGACATCACCATAATTTCCGGTCTAGCTTGAGATCCCTGCAGGACCATAAATTTCAAATCCTATTTCACTCCTCCCTTACCAATCCCCATTCCGAGGCATGTCCCCTTCCCCTGATGGACTCATAGACAACGCTTAAGATGCTATTATTTTTTGTTCTTTTGGGTGTATCCCATATATATTGCTGCTGTCCCCCAACAATCAATCACATCTCGGAAAGGGGGGGGGGGGTATCATGAGACCCTGCTGTCAATCAAACAAAGCTCCTGGTTGAGAACTACCTGTGTCATCAGCAAATAAGAATGCTTACTTTCTGGTAAAGATATACATGTACATGTATGAAGAGGAAGGTATACTGTGCCCCCTCCATAACTTTTGAACAAATAAACATACGGCAGAGGATATGAACAAATTCCCTTGTAAAATGTGACCTGTCACGCCTAAAGGAGCCACAAGTCGCAACGGACGGTTTAGAGAAAATGAGCAAAATTGTCGGAACAGGTCAAATTTGTCAAAATTACTTTTTTGACTGAAATCAAATCTTCAAAGTCTCTTTAATGTCCTGTGAAAGTTTCAGATCAAAATATTCACGGGAAAGGAGTAATATTTACGTTTTTCTGAGAGCCTTCCATTTGACCTCGCAGAAAAAAAACACACAGAAAATCGAGTCAGGCCGCGCCCCTAGCAACGCAAGATGGCTGCTCATTGGCTGAGCTGTGTCACATGACATATCGTGATTGATGTGATTCCATTTTTTTCCGAACGTGCAAACTGACAAGCTATCCTTAACCTGAACTTTATGTGTTATGTTATTCTCGATTTGTTTGCAGTTTTTAGACATTTTAATCTGCAAACATTAGATTCACAATATTTTGCGTCAATATTAAATCAACAGAGCAAGTACAAATGCCGATGCAGCGTGAGAAGGTATTCGCTGCGCCATAGAATTTGTAACCTGGTGGGTTTAGAGTTAAGACATGTACGTTTTCATTATCCATGTAATTTGTAATCCCCACAAGTACACCAAGTATGTGCACAATCAATTAAAACTTTCACAGGTTCTTTTGCTCTTTTGTTACGGATGCATAAAAGCTGGCTCAATCTAGTTGAATAGGCACTTAAATGCGTGGGGCCGTCAAAGAGGACAGAATCATAACTATGCAAAGCGGGTCCCTGTCATGTCTGTCGGCGTGTTAATTATAGGGGGCCCTAATTCTTGCGCGTGCTCTGGAATGCTAGCGCAGTTATTGATCAATTGAATAGCGATATAACAGACAATAAGACGTTATTGTTTCCCTTGAGAATCTCAGTTTATTTAATCCCGAACTTTGCATATTAGTATGAACAATTGAATTACAAGCAATTACTACTTGTGGAAATTTATTGTGTCAAATCTCTTACCCTAAGACCCCCCAAGTGTCTGGCGTCCATGGTCACCTGTGACCCGCCTTGCAAGGTACATGCACCGAGCGGAAATAACGCAGATGGTTAAGAACCCAATGTATTTTTGGTAAACACCAAATGAGCATTAAAATCTTACCAAATTCGTTCAAACTGAAAATAGCACTTTCTACAAACCTATAAATTCCAAATGCAAAATTTCAAAAATGACGAGCAATGCAAACGTACTGTTGCTAGGGAGTTTTCACCCTCGGTTTTATCAGAATTTCAGCGCGATCGCGGTTTCGCATTTTGAACGGACGCTGCACTATGACAGCGGTTTTCTCGTAAAGTAGATTTTCGTGACACGGTGAAAGCTCCTTCTTTGAAGTAGAATTTCTCCGGGTATACTTACTTTTATGCAACATACAATATATCAAAATAAAGCTTGGAATATGGAGAAAGTGAATATGGCAAAAAACAACTGGGCCCAAAAATCGACTTGTGGCTCCTTTTGGCGTGACGGGTCACAAATGTTTGGATTTTGGAGAAGAAACATATGAAAAACAAATACTTGAAATTTATGATATATATATTTACAAGCAAATAGCACAGCACATTTAGCTTGTACAATGCACAAATTGAGTAGGACCTATATTGATGTCAATGTGCCACAACAAATATATATTTATGTATCTCTACAGGCAGACACTGCATTGTTATCATTAATAGTTTATTTTACGGTATGATGTATTACTTTGTCAGAGTTGCCATATCCCCATGGTACAAACAAAACATTTTTCCATCTTTTTTTTGTTTCTGTAGAGGCGGGTAAGATCCTGTCTTGTCTATTTTCATTCTTTTTTTTTCATTTCTGTTCCTAAACCCAAAACAGATGTTTGTATATGTTAGAGTCGACTGAAGATAGCCGAGGATGGCATATATTCGGCAAAACAAATGTTGGCTAAATTCATCTGTGTCCAGGGCATGTATCTTTGGTTACTTGCCAAGAGTCTATTTCATGTCACTGCAATCAAACACAAGTCTTAATTTTGATTGAAAGTGAGGGAAATGTGTGCCTTCCTATTACATTCATTTTTTCTTCATGTTTTCTTCTATTCACTTAATATTGTTCAATTTCTATCTTTAGTTTTCCCTCAGTGTGTTTTGTAACAACCCAGGGATTTCCAGGTAAAACAAAATTCATGGAAGCTTTAAACTACATTATTTTCAGATGGCATGGGAAACACTTTTTGATTTATATGAACTTGGTAAATAAAACAAACATATATGGCAAAACGTTCCATCACACATGACACATACGTACACAATACACACAAGCCCTCAACCAACCTGTAAAAAGTCCACATTTTGATACCCATCTGACATTGAGTAGATTCAATGGGTTACAAGTCTTACTCCTTCAAGACAGTACAATTTACACCAACAATTTGTGATTTCATATTTACGCAAGAAAGGTGGTACTGAAGCCACAGGCTAACATTGACCACAGTTTAAAAAAACTGTGAGCTACATGATTCCCCATGCTACCAGTGTCTTTGATAAGGTCTAAAAATGAAGCCCTGAAAAAATTGTATTTCAAAATGATTATTCAGTGCTTTAAAAAAGTGAAAATCGAAAGTTGACCGGATTCACCTGCCCATTTCCTCCCATAGACTTACTGTATGTAGATCTAGGCTATTTTGTACTCAGCCCAAGTACCAATTGTTTATTCATTCATATCTAGTCAGTGGTAGCATAAATTTCTGAACTTTTGTATTCTAGTGTGTTTATTTGTCAATTCAAACACTACTATGTAGCTCAGATAGCAAAATTTGACAGTTTTGTTTTAATTTGAAGCTCCACAATGTTAGCCTGTGTCTTTAAGCTTCATGGGAGCCTATACAGAAAATAAGTCGACCTTTCTCTTTCCCCTCCTTTAGAATATTCAATATTTAAACAAATACCCAAATTATTAAATGTTATATAGACCAACATCGTAATGGAACTGAATTTGTACTGGAATCTATTTAACTGATCTAGAGACAGAATTTTTGTCAGCAGTCAGAGTGCTCATTATATGTGACATTTTTCGCCCCCATTTCCTCAATTATCGGCGAGGAGGAAATAATTCGAGGGTTTGATTCTGATGATGAAATGCAGACTTTTCCGCCCTCAAATTCAACCGCAGAACCAGGTGGGGATTGATTGTCTGTTTATATCAATTTGTTGTGTTGAAAATCACCTCAATCAAATTACATTACAATATCCTACCTACAGTAGGAATGGTTTCTTCCATAAAGCAATGTTAAAGGGAGTAGAATGGAGCAATCTATTTAACAGATAGGGGTGAAGTACTGAAGCAGTGGCATGCTTGTCTGTTTATATCAATTTATTGGGTAGAATATCACCACAATCAAATACATCACAATATTATACCAAAACTTGGAATGGTTCTTTCCATATAGCACAGTAATGAGGCTAAACCTGGGATGATCTATTTGACAAATAGGGGAAGGGCCCGAAGGGGTTATATTCTTGGAACAGAGTGACGGCAGAACCAGGTGGTTGCTGATTGTCTGTTTATATCAATTTGTTGTGTTAAAAATCAGCACACACAAAATATATCACAATATCATACCTAAACTTGGAATAGTTTCTTCCATATAGCACAGCAATGAGGCTAAACCTAGGATGATCAATTTGACATACAGGGAAAGGGGTTGATTCTTGGCATGGAGTCATGGCCGAACCAGGTGGTTGATTGTTTGTCTGTTTATATCAATTTGTTGTGTTTGAAATCACCACAATCAAAATACATTCATATCTTACCTAAACTTGGAATGGTTTCTTCTATAGCACAGTATTGAGGCTAAAGCTGGGATGATCGATTTGACAGATAGGGGAATGGGATTTCTTGGGATGGAGTAACAGCAGAACCAGGTGGTTGATTGTTTGTCTGTTTATATCAATTTGTTGTGTTGGAAATTAACACACACAAAATATATCACAGTATTATACCTAAACTTGGAATGGTTTCTTCCATACAGTACAGAAATGGGACTAAAACTGGGATGATCAATTTGACAGATAGGGGAAGGGTTTGATTCTTGGGATGGGATGCAAACTTTTCTGCCCTCAATCTCAACCACAGGACCAGGTGGGGGATTGCTTGTCTGTTTATATCAATTTGTTGGGTAGACAAAATTAATATGACACCCATACTTGCAGTGGTTTCTTCCTTCATGTATTATAATGGGATTTGATGTGGAAGGATCAATTTGACAGATGGGGTGGAGTGTTGAAATAAATAATGTGGGATATGAGATAACAAGGTGAACAAGTGGAACTAGATCAGAATCTATTCTACTGTATTGAATCTGATGTATGATTGATATTACAGGGCCACTTTATGTACACCTACTTTACAGAAATGTTTTTTCTCTATGAAAAGTGAGCAAGCTAACAATGAGCAAATTTGGTTTATGTAGTGGAAATGTGTTGAAGTCTAAATGTCTCTCGAAATACACAAGTACCTCCTGTTAATTAGGGCAAGACAACATTTAGTCAATTAATTTTTCATTTAATCCATTACTAAAAGAATTGTCAATAGTAAGAAAATTGCAGTAGGCCTACACAGTAAATCACTTCATGTCATTTCTCTAATAAACTTTACTGTTAATTAAGTGTATGCTAAACATTTCAACAAACCTCAAATCATAACAAACTGCTATGCAATTCAACCCACATGCATATTAGTTTGCAATAGTATGATTTGAAAGTAGGGCATTTCAATTACACAGCAGTCACTCATATTTTACCTCCTTATTATGACCGCTGTATGACCCCTCGTAAATTGATGACAAAAATCCCAATAGCCACCCCAGTGGAAACCCTATGTAATACAAGGTTTCATCCATCAAGGTGAAACAAGTTTCCTGTGCGGACATGACCGTTTGTAGCACACCTTTCCACTTACAGAATACCTCATATAAAATATAGTTACAACTTCATGATTGCATCAGTAATTTCATTCCATCCATAAATCACTAAATCACTGAAACACTACGTTGAAATAAGCAAACACACGGCAGAGGATATTGGTCAGCAAATTTCTGTAATTGTATGACTGTGTGTCTCTGTATACAGTCACAGTTCTCTCTTTAATTCACACCAGAAGGAGAGGGGGTCATTTGGAGGGTGAGGGGGATGTTGAGTGGTAATTCTCCTGAGAATTTCAAGATTCTTAGTAATAGTTCTCTCATCAGGGAAGGAAATTATGACACACTCAATACTTTCCTTTCCTTTTAAAGTAGGTGTAATAAGTGGAAGTATTAGTTAAGTCAATTTCAATAGTCATACTGATTTATAAAAGTGAAAATAAACAAAGTCGACTAGCTGTTACTGCAAAGCACATGATCTGGGTAATGTGAAACTCAGCACAATTTCAGTTTGTTCTTGGTGATATTTTTATTTTACTTTCATTTGTTTATTTTTGTTGTTTGAAGGAAGAGTACTTAAGCCTACTCATCGTTAGGTAAAGGGTGCACATAATTGTGCCAGCTCCATTGAAATTATACTTACATTGTGCATGATCAATTTCATGCAAAGCCACATTGATTTTGGTGCGGTCAGTTGTTTTCTTTTGTTTATTCTTTCATTGCAGAATATGAATCTTTATGTTCAGCCACAAATCAAGTTGAAACTGATTTGTTATTTTTTTATTCTTTCATAGCAGAATAAGAATCTGTTAAAATCTTATTTTTTCATGTTTGTCATAATTTCCTTACACAACTAAATTAAAGTTAGTGTAGCAATTAAAGGCATTGTATAACAATGTTTCCAGTGTAAAAAAAATCTGAGCTACATGATTCCCCATGCTACTAGTGTCTTTGATAAGGTCTAAAAATGAAGCCCTGAAAAAATTGCAGAGTAAAACAATCATTAAGTGCTTTAAAAAAGTAAAAATCATTGAGAGACCATTTCAGCTTTTCTCTATAGACTGCTATGTTGCAGAATTTCATATCGGCTGAAATAAAATTAATGTGCCAATTTGTATCTGCAAATATTGTACTAGTGACAGCATAACTGTCCAAACTTTTGTGTTCTAGGGTGTTTATTTGTCCATTCAAACATTGTCAGACATGTCAGATAGCAAAGTTCGACAATTTTTTAAACGGGTCTTCCACAGTGTTATATAGTGTCTTTAAGCAGCAACATTTTTAAGACCCTGGCTTAACTCAACTTAACAAATCATCAAATTTTATTGGTAATTTATTATATAATGCAGTTAAAACTCAATTTTCGTTTTATTGGTCTGCAAGTTCTGACCTTATAAGACAGAATAAAAACACTGCTAAAAACATTTGACATCCAAAATGACATTATATTACATACCGTACAGTGTGCATTTGTTAGATTCTCTCAACCACTCAGGTCTACAATGCACAGATCTGAAACTCCATCAACCAACCAGAATGTGCATAACAATGTCTCTCTAACACTATCAGCCAATCACAGACAAGAACTGATACTCCATCTCTTTCAACCAATCAGACAGCACCCTGAACCCAGACCCTCCTGCTGTACACAGTCACACACACATGCAATGCACACACTGCAGTAGAAGGCTCACACAATGCATCAACCAATTACAGGGTAGGACAGCTGCCTCCACAGCTCAACTGACCAATCAGATTTGCGGTAGCTGTGATTGACTCACCCAACCTCAGCTGGCAGAACACGCCCCCAATCCCAGTAGGACAGATGCATTGACCACGGTCGCAAGTTCCTCCATTCACACAGCCTGGCTCGCAGGTATCTGAGATTGAGAAGGAAGGATGATAGTGGATGATTTCATACTGGTAAAGCAAGATTTCTAGAAATTAATAAGAATTGTGTAAGATACAACAAGGAATCAAATTTGACAGTTAATTGTGGGCTGTTTTGTACCAACATCGAGATGTGACATTATCACCGCGATCAGTTGAATGTTGCAGAGCTTTCTCCCACATCCTGCCGGCATTTGTTAGTAATACTGTGATCAGACTGTCAAGCACATTGGTAATTAATTAAGGATGGATCATGCTATGTGTATACATATCTCCCACTCTGCTACTGTAATATATTGTGTCATGAAGTTCTGGAATATTGAGGAATGTGGAGTTCGTTCATTTCTGCATGCAGCAGTAACTTGATCAACAGGCAGGCTTGGAGACGTCAAGAAGATGCATGTAAGTACGCATTTTATCTATTTTTCACTGATTTACCTACTTGATCAGTTATGCAGCTTTTTTTTAGACAGACATTTTGTGTTAATTTATTTTGTAATCATAGTTTCACTTCAGCAGTGAAGATTTCCATGCATAGACATTGGTAGATATTTTCTTGAAGAAATATCACATTACTTTCAGACATCCTTTCAATTTTCAAATGTTCTGTATCCTGCAAATTCTGGTAGGTAATAGGTAGTACTGTAGGTAATAGTAACAATTTTCAGTGTGGAAATTATACGTGGTTAATTTGTTGAATCTAATTAAACATCAACAAGTATAGACGTGTTGTGAAACATGTTGAAATATACATATGAAGTGCAGCATTAATATACATTTTCACACTAAACTGTAAAATATTCACAGGACTACACACAAGCTGACCAAAACATATTTAGAATCTCTTAACTATTTCTCAATTCTTTTTCTTAAATCATAACCTCTGAACAATAAAGATTTCTAGTGAATAAAAATAATTTCTTTTACTGGAAATTCGCGGCAATACAAAATTTACTATTCTGGTCCAAGGTAACACTTATTGTCATACCATTTGCAGATGTGAATGTGAAAAAACAACAACAATAATAAATATTTGAAAGTGTTGCCAAATTTGAGAATATACAATTGTACAATGGATATATTTTAATGATATCAAATATGTGCACATGTGAAACATTCTGGTATCAGACCTCTTATAAAATCTTGTAATAAATCTTTCTGGTCCCATAGTCAAAATATTCTTTGATTTTTATTGTTTTTGCATCCTTAATATTAAAAAAATAATTTTAATATAATAAAGTAATTTTCTCGGTTACACAGAGTTTGTTACAACAAGAGATAGTCTATTGTCAAAGTTAGCCCAAGACAGCATGTAAAGTAATGTTTTTTCTATTCCTTTTGTGGAATTTCCAGTTTTGATATTGTGGTTAAGAGGAGACTGAATCAAACCACATATTTGTGGGAGTAACCTCCCTGAAAGGTTGAACAAATAGACATCAAATTTAGGAGTATTGAGACATCAGACAGGAATTGATGATGATAACTATACTCAGACAGAGACTAACCTCAGACCACATCCTCTGAGAAAAATTAATCAGTTAAAGGGGAAATCCACTCTGACTTTAAGTTGATTTTAATAAAAGCAGAACAATAACAGAAACCTTTTAATGAAGGTTTGGTGAAAATCCATCAAGAATAACAGAGTTATGAATTTTCTAAAAGTTTTAAATTAGTGATGTCACATGCAAGCAGCTGCCACATTTGTCATATAACATAAATTCCATAAAGTTCCATTTTCTCAGAAAATTACAAAATAATCCTTTTACCTCTGCATTCAATAAATTATCAGAAACATTACTTCATACATGCTTCTATGAAAAAAAATCCATTCAATTATCATGAACCATTAAAACATGGCAAATTAATGAAATTTATATCACAATGTGGAGCTGCTCGCATGTGATGTCACAAATTAAAACTTTGAAACTCAATAACTATGTTATTCTTTGGTAGATGTTTTGCCAAACTTTCAGTAATATGTTTCTCTCATTTTTCAGCTTTTATTCAAACCAACTTGATGTCAGGGTGGACTTTCCCTTTAAAGTGAACTTTCATTCTACAGACAATTTTGTGATACGGAAGCATTTAGTAATCATATTAGAAATTCTAAAATTATGTGTTCTGGTCCATGCACATGGATGACAATAATAAAGTTTGTTTTAAAGATTGTGTCAAGGATGTGCAAGTCCATTACTTCCCTTCATTATCAATACCAAACAGTAGTTTAGTACTTACAAATGGTGTGTTGAAAGTTTGAGATCCATACGTCATGAATTTGTTGTTTTATGAGAAAAACTAATAACGACATGTTACCAGAATGTTGTTCTTTCCGTGAGTTTAAATTCTGCTCAAATTGCGAATCGCGGTTATGTGTACCGTCGCAAGACCAGCGGAGCACACTGATTGGTTAAACGGCTAAACTCCACGCGACCTTCGGCTAACGGCTGATCGGACGATTTTGGAGCTGCCCGTGCACGTCGACGTCACAGATTTTTTTTGAAAAGACGTCAGAGTCATTTGAAAAAGAATATAGTTTAACCGTCCAGATTTTCACAAAAACTCAATATTTTACCCCAAGACTCTATGAGAGGTATTTATTTATATTAATCTTCACATTGGATATGATTTCAGCTGATTTCATTCATTTAGATGTTTTGTAACGTGCAAATCAATGACACAATCTTTAAGAGAAATCCTCCAAGCTACACTCCAGGTAGTATATATTTTGGTATATGTTTCAACTCATTTGGCTCTATATTCAAGTGCTTCAAGTAATGCCATTGCCCTATAACTCTTAATGTGATGCTGGGGTAACTTTGTGCCACAAATTGTACCTTTAAATAAGCGACAACCATAATAAGTATGAAAGTATACATTTTTTCTATAAGTTTCATACAGACTACGGACAGTTTATTTATTTTTTACTAAATCACTTGTAAAACTGGCAGGTTTACATTAGATTCTTTTCTACAAATTCAGATTTTATCACCATTTTTTTTTTGGGGGGGGGAATCAAGCATACTTCTATGTATTTATGGATATCTACTGTTTGAAATTATATAAAAATGACACTGTTAGAAAGGGTAAACATTTATCTACAATTTTTGTATAAGATACTTTTCTCCAGCATGCATAATCTGAAAGAAATTATTGCTTTTTACACGTGACACTGCACTCCAAAATAGCATTGTTAAAAAATGTTCCACATTAAAAGTTAAAGGACCTTGACATGATTGGGAGAAATAAAAATGCCTCTAAAACCAAACTTGTTGAAAGATATATCAATGGATATGTTAGCTAGAGTGTATCTCCTGGTTGGAAGGATTTATCTTGAATTTGTTTACTTCAGCAGAATCAAGCATGAACATGCTACCATTTTGTTTCTCTCGAGCCCCAATGGAAATAGATCCCACAGAAACCTACAAAAGAGATTTGTTTGTCACAAGGCATACTAATATGTTATCTTAGAATGAGTAATTGTAGGACTACAAAAATTTCACAGTAGAATTCTTGCACAGTTTACTTGATCCTAGAATAATTTCACCCCAAGTTGAGGACTAACCCCAATCATGTCATTTACCTTTAACTGTTCCAAATTTAAAGTTTTCTTTCGAAGGATTTGTGGGGTACCACAATGATTTCTTGGATTCTCATTATTTGCACCCACAATGTGATATGTGTTACTCCACCTCCTAGTGTGACTCACATATTGAAGAAACCAGACATGACACCAAGGACAATTTAGAAAACAGACATGCAGATTTTCAGAACATTTTATTTCGCCTCTCACCACATCCTAGAGAAACCATCTACCACACCTTTAAGACCTGTTATTGATGGGCAATTTAACCACCAGGACTATGAACTAGTTTTAAAGGCATCATTCATGAATGTTTCCAGTTTAATTTTTATGTTTAATTTTCACTGGTGTAATTATGTACCACAAATAATACGCTTTCAATTAGTGCAATAAAATGACAAGTATGACAGTGAATTTATTTGTTGTTACTAATTTCAGATAATAGAATAACAGTACTCATGAAATCACTTGTGAAACTGGTAGGTTTAAATTAGATTTTTTCCTAAGAATTGAATTAAAGATTTTTTATCACATATTTTCAGGTACATTGTACATTTTCAATACACTTGCAAATATTTATTCATTCAAAAGGAATAACTCGACAAAATTCCTTGTAGCTTTAAGCGCAACTTCATTGTCAAAATTTCTCGTCCTTGCCCAAAAGGAATATTTGTGTGACACCTTGAAAGGTGTAGAAAACATGTTTCCCAACTTCTGCACAAATTATACAATTTTAAAGAAGTGTATGATAATCATAAAATTAATTCTTATGGAGACCATGTAATCTGTCTTAACTCAGGGGCTTTCCAATCGTGAAAAATATGAAATAAAATATGATTTATTTTCCTCTTGTCTCAAACACACAAGAAAATGCACAAATATTTCTTTTGCTCCTCTCTGAATTTTACACATAAAGTGATGTGATTATTAGGCAATTACTACTAAATTCTGGGAAGGAACTTTCAAAAATGATGATTTAATTTTCCTTCCTGTTTTAAACAATAGTTTACTAACATTTAACAATATCTAAAATTTCCCAAAATTTGCCTAGAATAGCATAGTACATGTACATGTGCATGTACCCCCTCCCTTGCCCTGTAAGGACCTTGGTTTAGGAGTCATCATCTAACATTAGTTGTTTCCTGGTTATATAGTCTGACCTCGGATTCATATTACACTAGGTCAACAGAGGAGCTGATGGTGCTTCTATTTTATTAGACTATTAAAAGTTTAAAAAATCTGAAGCTTACATGATTCCCCATGCTACCAGTGTCTCTGATATAGTCTAAAAGATTAAGCTCTGACAAAAATTGCATGTTAAACGATCATTACATTAAGTGCTTTAAAGCCCAAGTTTAGTTTTGGGGATTTTTTGTTATTGAAAGCTTTATGCCCCAATGTCATAACCTGCAATAATAGATTCTGAATGCTTTAGTTTTTGTTAAATTAATTAAGTGAATAAATCTTGCGGGGGGGGGACCCCGCAAGATTTTTACATTATAGCATCTACAAGGGTTAAAAAGGCTTTCAGGTTACATGTGTTACTACCTCATCTGAAAGATCAGACCGGCTTTTCAATGAGCGTTACTCATATAACATTTTAACCCTTTGGATGCTGTAATGTAAAATATGGTCAAAATAGTGGGGTCCCCCCGACATTTTCATTAATTATTAAAAAAAAATACAAAGACAAAAAAAAAGTTAATATGAGTTATACCTCATCTGAAAGATCCGAGTCTGCTCTTTCAGATGAGGTATAACACATGTAACCTTAAATCCTTTTTAACCCTTTAGAAGCTATAATGTAAAATTTTGGGGGTGTTCCCACGAGATTTTTCATTAATTAACTAAAAAAAACTACAGACATTCAGAATCTATTATTGCAGGTTTATGACTTTGGGGCATAAAGCTTTCAAACAACAAAAAATCCCCAAAACTAAACTTGGGCTTTAAAAAAGTGAAAATCATTGAGAGACCATTCCAGCTTTCCCCTCATAGACTACTGTGTTGCAAAATTTCCTATCAGCCAGGAATAATTAATGTGCCAATTTGTATCTGCACATATTGTACTAAGTAGTGACAGCATAACTGTCCAAACTTTTGCGTTCTAGGGTGTTTACTTGTTCATTCAAACACTGTCAGATATGTCAGATGGCAAAGTTTGACAATATTTTGAACGGGTCTTCCACAGTGTTATATAGCGTCTTTAAAATATGCACTAAACTTCCTATCAGCTATTTTTACCATCACTGCGTAGACAGATGTTATAGGAGCAAAATGATTTCCTCGACAACCAAAGTAATTACTTTACCAGCTATTTTATCTCTATTAATGATACACTATCTACATCTGGATGTGATTAACTATTAGTTTAGTGATAAGTATAATTACAGAACAATCAGATAAGTATTTTAACCCGATGGGGACGATTTGATTTCACTATAACATGCATTTTCCATAGACGCCAACACGAGTTAACTCGTACTTAGTCTCCAACGGGTTAAGAATATCATCATCACTTGATTAATTTACATCCATCAGCTGGTAGTGTGGTACAGGCATGTCAATAATGTTAGGTGGGCACAAACAATGATAATTGGGCGGGCGTGGCTTAAATGGCTCTAATAGGGCGTTCAGACGTGCAGTTTTTACGCGTTTCGTACGTGTATCGTACGAAACGCGTATAACTTGATATAGCGTTCATACGTAGTTTCTGCAATTGCTTATACACGTATAAGGACCACCCACAGTGCGTTCTCTGACGTAAAGAAAGAACACAAACAAGAATGAGAAAGAAAGATAGAAAGAAAGATAGAAAGACAGATAGAAAGAAAGAGAGAAAGAAAGATACAAGGAAAGAAAGATAAAAAGAAAGATAGAAAAATAGAAAGGAAGATAGAAAGATAGACAGAAAGATAAAAAGAAAGATAGAAAAATAGAAAGGAAGGTAAGAAGATAGACAGAACAGCGAAAATATAGATGGACAGAAAGATAGAAAGATAGAAAGACAAAGAGAAAGATCAAAAGAAAGAGAAAATAGAACGAAAGATAGAAAGATAGAAAGAAAGACGAGAAGAAACGTGGAAAGAAAGATAGAAAGAAAAATAAAAAGAAAGATAGAACGATAGAAAGAAAGATTGATATAAAGAAAGACGGAAAGAAAGACGAAAAGAAAGAAAGATAGAAAGATTGATAGAAAGAAAGACGGAAAGAAAGATAGAGAGATACAATAGATAGAAAGATAGAAAGACGGAAAGAAAGATGGAAAGAAAGATAGAAAATTAGAGCGACAGAAAGAAAGATGGAAAGATAGAAAGAAAACAGAAAGAAAGATAGAAAAAAGATAGGAAGAAAGATATAACAGTAGAAAGATGGGAAGATAGAACAAAAGATAGAAAGATTGATGGAAAGAAAGATAGAAAGATAAAAAGAAAGACGGAAAGAAAGATAGAAAGATACAAACAAGATAGAAAGATAGAAAGACGGAAAGAAAGATGGAAAGAAAGACAGAAAGTTAGAGCACCAGAAAGAAAGATGGAAAGATAGAACGAAAGATAGAATGAAAATGGAAAGAACGGGTAGAAAAAAGATAGGAAGAAAGATATAAGAGTAGAAAGATAGAAAGATTGATGGAAAGAAAGATAGAAAGATAAAAAGAAAGACGGAAAGAAAGATAGAAAGATACAAAAAAGATAGAAAGATAGAAAGACGGAAAGAAAGATGGAAAAAAGATAGGAAGAAAGATATAAGAGTAGAAAGATAGAAAGATTGATGGAAAGATAGAAAGATAAAAAGAAAGATGGAAAGAAAGATAAAACAATAGAAAGACAGACTGATAGAACGAAAGATAGAAAGATACTGTACAACAA
Source organism: Eucidaris tribuloides (assembly GCA_001188425.1). Classification (NCBI taxonomy): domain Eukaryota; kingdom Metazoa; phylum Echinodermata; class Echinoidea; order Cidaroida; family Cidaridae; genus Eucidaris; species Eucidaris tribuloides. The sequence goes on along the minus strand of JZLH01S0457512.1, from coordinate 65,619 downwards.
AAGATAGAAAGAAAAGAAACAATAATGAATGAAAGACAGACAAATAAAAGAAGAAAAAAGAAAACAAGATAGAAAGAAAAAGAAAGAATGGAAAATGGATGAATAAAAGACAGAAGAAAAAAGGAAGAAAGAAAGATAGAAAGAAAGAAAAGGAGAAAGATGAAAGGAATT
>JZLH01S0457512.1:46654-58838 GCA_001188425.1 Eucidaris tribuloides | reverse complement strand
AATTTTATTGATAATTTTTCCCAGTAGTGGTAGTAAATCACTGGTAGTTCATTACATTAACACCAATTTTTACTCACTGGGGAGTCTAACCAGATGGATATGAACTCTTTGTAAACCTATGCACTGAAACCCCCTAACCTACACTGATTATTCAAGCACCAAACACTGTAAATTTTCTCTATTTAGTGTAAATTTATCAAGTTGTGTCTTAAATCTCCACTCTCAGGAGGGGTAGGGGAATCCAACTGCTAACAGATGATTCATGTTTTGAATAGAATTGACAAGTAAAGAAGAGTTTGAACACAAAATGGGTTAACTCTTGAGAAAAATGCATTTCTTTGCTCAAGTTTGTATACAAGCCTATGGAAAAATATAAGTGAAGCCTAAAATATTTTGTACTTGCTCTTGGAATTTTGCTCTAAATTTCAAACCATTAAAGTACATGTAGGTGGTAAATGTGTAGATGTTAAAGGCTGGGCATCTTTTTTGCATGCCTAAAAATTAACAAATACAATGACATTTAGAAGAAAATGCCATCTGGGAACCTTTTAGCAAAATATAGGAGCTAGAAACTCAGTCTTAGTGGAATTATAGTGACTGTTAGACTCTGATTTGAATTTTTTTCTTGCGAGAGAAGAAAATCCTACCATAGAACATACACTAAACGGCTACGGTTTTTCTTTCGCATTTTCCAAATGCTAGGTAATTACTGACTCCCAGATTTCACAGACATGCCCTTAATCAATAGCCTAAGGGCATGGGTAGGGACAGTGATTTTCCATTTCAAGAAAAGGCCTTTTCTGTTTCTAAAAATCTGGAATTCCGTTTCAACTTGTCTGGAAAATAGAAATTCCATTTTACCATAGACTTTGTATACATGAAAAAAATGACAAGTCCGTTTACATAAAACTTGAAACAAATATTTCTCGCTGTTTTTGTGTTTTGTGTCAACTTTTTCTAATTTTTGTTCTGAGTTTCGTGTTTTTTCCTTTCAAAAAGTAAAAATTGGGAGAAAAAAGAGGTTTTCCGTGATTTTCAGTTTGAAAACTCATTTTCCGTTTCAAGTTGTGATTTCCGGAAATTCCGTCTGTTTTCCGTTATCGCGGAAAATCACTGTCCCTACATGGGTTATCTTTTCCTGGTCTGCGGGGATGTTTGCAAATGAGATCCACTGCCTTTAATAACTCAATTTTGGTGGAAATGGATTTAATCCACGCTGCAATGAAACTCTTCATGTACACAGAATGAATGGAGCCAGTCCTCATTTTAGGAGAAAACTACAGAGTATTCTAAAATCAAGTACACTATTCTGTGTTTCTTCTGTGAAAATTCTATAGTCAAACGTTTACTCTTTTTAAAACAATTACTGCGATGTTCAAATTTGTTGTGTCGCTTTGTATGGCTTCAATTTCTATCAGGGTCATAATATAATTCAGTACTGGTATATTCATATATTTATATATTTATCTCTCCTCAAGTAAACAAATCAACACAAATCTCTCCAGCTTTAAGATACACTCCAGTCAGCATATACAATGGTATATTTCATCACATACATATTTTCATCGTACAACAAAAGTCAGTTTCTAAATCAATGCATTGTGGGGAAAAGGTTCAACTATGCCTATAATATAATTTTCGTCAAAGGGAGTGCTATTAAACTCTACCTCAAACCAATGACCTTTAATAAACCACATCAACAATTTAAGATTGTTCACTCACTTAGATATATCACATAAGAACAACTTGAGTTTAAGTGCTAATGACATTCTGTTTTTGTATTTTCAGAGGATATGAATGGAATTGGTCATTATTGTCAAATTTCCTCCTAGACAAATGAATTGAATTAATTACTACTGAAGCATGTGTCATAATTCTACAATTAGATTATTAAATATAGACTGTATATGAGACTTTAAATAATTTCAATATCTTTAGTGTCTGGTAAATGTCTGTGGTTAGATGCAACAATGACTAAACTGACTAGAAAACACCTGTTCTGTCTTGAAGAAATCAGCTTCTTAAATAACTACACAGAATAACTTGAGTAGGACTGACAGTTTGAACTTCACTACATAGGCACATCATTGACATAACTGTCTGATGTATCTAAACATATTTTAGAAGTACATGTAAAGATGTAAATACAGTATCAACATATATCTTGCATATACAAATGTTTTAAGACATTCTCGTTTTTAGAGAACATGTTGAAAGAAAAGTGTAATAAAACAGTACATTATTCATCATACTCAGTACTAGCAAGAAATTAAAGTACATGCTATTGTTAAGGTATATCATACTTATCAGCATTAAAAATAAATGTCTTAGTTTACTTCATAAAAAATAACACTCCACACGACCAGACAAATATCTACTGAAACAATGATACTGTACATATCAAGAAAGTACTGTTGACAAAAAGACATTACATCTGAATTACTCCAGTGACATAAATTTAGTGCACAATTACATAAAGATACAGGTATCACGAGAACCAAGTAATATTTCAGAATTTGAGGATTTACATTTCACACGAACAACAGGTTGAATCTAAGTCTGCATGGAACTAAAGTACTACAAACAAATGTGTACAAAACACAATTCAGTTGCATGATCTTATGTAATAGATGATATCAACATGTGAACGCATACATCAATAACTATGACTATCACAAAGCCCAAGTATAATTTTGGTCGATCAGAAAAATCTTTCATCAATCTTTCACAAAGCATTCTATTGTCATCCCAGATACCAGAAAACAACATAAAACCTATTGAAAATTGCTTTATTATAGCACTGACGAATTGTGATGTTTAAATAATCGGAGGACATGTAGCAATATTACCTATGGGAAATGCCCCCCCCCCCCTACATTGTATATTTTGATTAATTTCTCAAAAAATGGAATAGTTTCAGAGCAAGCAATTTTCACTGTACTGATTTATCGAATAGGCCAGTCTAAAAAATATAATAATGAAAAATTTCATATTTCACCATTTAACAACACTAAGGCTTTAACTGGCCAATCACAGTAGTAATCTGAGAATAATTTGTGAAAATGGGTCCGATAATAGGTTTATGGACATGTAATTTTTCAGTGAGAATTTTGTACCCAAAACATACACCACTTCAATATTTCTTCCATTAATTAGTGTTAATACCACATTTTTCGTAAGTTGATTAAAGAACCTTGGTTTCTTTTCACAATTAACACCCTTTTTGTGTTGTTTCTCTAAATTGATGTGTACGAGGTTTTAATACTGGTTGAACCAATAATTTTCCTCTTTACCTTCTATTTCGCAGAATGCTCCCTCATAGCCAGGCTGACACAGACATTGTCCTTCCAGACACTGACCACCGTTGATGCATTCTGGGAGACACTGCGATATCGCTGGAAAGAGAACAGAAACAACAACAACAAATAATGTGATGTCATATTTCAACTACAGCAAAAGTTATCTATCAACAAGAACTTAAAAGATGAATCAACAAGACTTAAAAATTGATGAGCATCTCAACTTGGCTGTGACTTAAATCAAGATGCACTTGACCCATCACAAGAGGATGTGATGTCATTATGTCATAGTGATGCATTGTGGGTAGTAGGTCGGGAACCTTGGGGTCCAATGACTTAAAGGACGATGACCATTCGTGTGTCGCAATAAAAGATGCAGAGCTCCTTATCAGCTAGAGGATGTGATCTTATAGTAATGCATTGTGGGGAAATATTACAGAATACATCTTCACGGATGATGACCATCACGATGCGTTCCTGAAGATGAAATGCAGATGATCTATCTGACGAATGGACGTGATCTCCCAGTGATGCATTGTGGGATGGCAGCTGAGCATCAGATGAATATGGAGGTGTAAAAGTGCAACAGACATCTGCAGTTGAATAATTCCCTTGATGGATCCAGATCTGTGTTGTGCTGTTCTTTAATTATTCAACAAACTTGGTAGGAAGGGCTCCCTGTCAGCTGCATACCATACATTCCATAAATTCAACAACTTACATTGCTGGATTATCAAGAATTTTGAGAAATACACTACAAGATGAAACATTTGTTTGATATACAACATGAGAAAAGATACTAGTCAACTTCGGATATGCAAACCAGATACAACTGTGTGTGAACAAATATTTGTGATATCTCAATTTCTATCCAGAGCATGGATGATACTTGACTGTAAAGGAAACATTCTAATGCACTCAATGAGGACTGTGGACACATTAAAACAAAAAAGGACATACTATAGCAAACCTGTTCACTAAACCATGACAATACTGGCTGCTGCATGCACAGCCTTTCGTTTGTCCTCCAGTGTGAATTATTGTGTGGGAACCCTCTACTCCTTAAAGGGAGAAGGTGCCGGCAACTAACAGGCATAAGTTAAGAAAACATTTGAGTTCTTGCCAACCATACACATTGCTGAAACTGACCAAGCATGACTGATGCATGCCACCCGGACGTGTGTTAGTCATGCCGTAGTAATGTATGCACTGTTTGAAAATCGATAAGCTCCTCCCCCCATGACTGTTTCTGCAAGTTTTATCTTAAGATAAGGCTTGCAAAGGCATAAAATAAACACAAATTAACTAATTTATAGGGCCTTGCTGAGTGTCAGTGTCATACAGTAGCCCTTATTTAGGCTGTCTTTATCACCATATACCATAATTCTCACAATACTCTCAATGCCTCTGTATTTCTTAACTTATGCCTGTTAATTGCTGGTGCCTTCTCCCTTTAAGATTTTCATAAGCTCTATAAAAATCAAAGGCAAATTTTATATTCTTGAGTATGTTAATGACACATAGATGACATGTTAGAGAGGTAATGTCTGACATTAATAGTTGCTTCCATGATGCCCACACTGTGGCAGGCTTATACCCAGACTGTATCTGGTTCCCAGAAGCAATGGGTATAAACCTACCACAGTGTAGAAATCGTGAAAGCAACTGTTATTTGTGAGAAGCAAAGGGTGTTAAATCTCTGTACAAAATTTCTAGACTTAACACCCTCCCTTTTCTCGGGCAATACAGTACTAGTTAACACCTTTCTGCTTCTCAGCCAATGATGTATGTTCAAAATGCGCATCCCTGTATGTAGCATTCCAGATTTATGTATTAAAAGTACTGGAGTTGACCGTTATACTGCTATTGAAGTAATCTATCTAGTATTAAAGGGAAATGATAAGATTGAATGCAGCCCTCAAATTTAGTCAATATTATTTTAGGATACGATACACTTAGTACAGTGACTAAGTCATCAAACAATTCTTTGTTGTAAGCTAATTAAGTGTTATTATGAAATGCAATGAAAGACAAATTTGTTGTGTGTAGCTCTCTATGGACTTTATTTCTTATGACAGTCATACTTACATTCAAAATTGGAAAAGACATAGCTCTTTTCTCAGCAATGAAATTAATTCAAGACACTTAATTCATTACAGCCTAGATATACATTCTAATCAGAGTAAAATGTTGATATTTAAAATCATAAATTGAAGCAATTTGTTCAGCTAAAGATCCTGTCATTGCCCTGTAATGTAAATTGTAATACATAATACCAGTACTATGTGTATGTTACTGATTTTTATATTTAATTGATTCTTGGTGAATATGAGATTAATGTATAGTTCATTGTTACATTGTATTGCATGTACTCTAATCTATTTAAATCCTATTTTACATGTAATTCATGCATATGTGTTGTTTGTTATGATATACTATATGATTGTACACTCAGCTATTTGAATTAGTGACTTATAAACGTAATATCTTTCATTACTACTTTAGACATTTTTCTGCTCTTTATATGATATCTAAAACTTTTAATTTGACAGTTTTAATAGTTGTCTTCTAGTGTTCTTTTACAGGATTAGTATTTTCAAGAGATATCTCTGGAACTTGGATAGGCAGCTGACACTTACAAAGATCATTCTTTATGAAGGTAAGATTTATTGCTCCATTTTAGATTTCCAATTGCAGTATTTTGAAGGGTGAAGAAAATTACATTTCCCCCCTTTAAAAAATGCAGGTAAAAAGCGACTGTAAATAACCACTGTAACTACCTTGGAGGTCCAAAAAGCAACCACAACTGAAATGTAATCTTTGAAACCACCGTAGGGATATAATGTCCATACGCTGTACCAATTTTATTCCTATATACAACTTCCTCCAAATTAACTTCCCTGGCCATGTCTAGGCTCAAGATTTCCTTCAAACCCCGTTAAAGGAAGACAGTGTCCCCTATGGACATATTGCTTTCTTGCGTGGAAATGTATATCTTGGGTTGTGAGAGTCGTTTACGGTTAATTTCACTTTTCATCCTTCATTTCCAGCTACCTTGAGGTCACTCTCGCTTCGGTGCCAACTGGATAAAGAGTTTGGTGTGGTACGTATGACAGGTTTGTGATTGGATAAAAGTTACCAAAGTACTAATGACCTTCAAAATATTTGTAGAACTATTAAAATATTAAAAACAACCAGTGAAATTTAGGCAAAATGGAACCAATAAAAATGTTTTGGATATTGTAATTTTAGATCATTAAGAATAATATACTGCTTTTTCTTTTTGCGAGCAACTCGCATATTGTACAAAATATATCACTGATTCAATATTACTTGGTTATTCATGGACAGACCAAACAATTCACACATAATGCATCAGGTCATGATGTGCTCATTTGACAAACAAGGAGGACAAGCATGATAATATATTTCTTATAAATTAAACCTTTACATGCCGAATTTATTCTGAGGGGATAATAATGACAATTGTTCTTTTCGTTTCTTTGAATTTTGCTTTCCTGATTGCGGTATTAAAAGTGGTAATTTGTCTAATACGGAAGCACACTAACTATATTTTATTTTCTCTTGTACAAACGTGAAGGATAAAAATTGTGCACAGATGCATCATTCACATGCAAAGGGTTAAGCTTATTTTTCAGTAAAAAATTTATAAATTTGCTAAGTGATCAGTACAACTTGCAATATTCACAAGAATCACAACTTTCTTATTATGAACTAACATTTCTAAAATTGCTAGTTATCTGTTTATCGGATTGCCCTGCCCGGCTTCTCTTTAAGACAAATACTGAATGTGTTTAGGCATAAAGTCATGTTTGTAATTGCAACTCTTTTTCATTATTGGGGGTACTACGTCACTGTCTTCAAATGGAGAAAGGGGCAAGCCAAGAATGGTCATCATTATCTACTCTCAAGATTTCCTCATAACCCTGTTAAAGGAAGATAGCCATCCCTGTGGATATGACACTTCCCTAAATATATACTTCTCTTACGTTACGAGAGTATAGTTTACAGCTACAATTTCACTTTCCATCTTTCACTTCCAACCAGGCTGAGGTCATTCTCACTTATGTGTAGATGCCAACTGGATTTGAAAGTATACTGTGTGACGTATGTATTGACAGGTTTGTTTGATCAAACATAGTAACTGAGGTATTATCGCTATACTATATGTACATGTATATTTGGAAATCTTGAAACATTTTCTGCTTTTTTGCATGTACAAACATACAAATGAAGGACAGACGAACAAATAAACAGATAATCTCAAAACATGATCATTGCTCCTGCCTCGACACAGTGCTTGGCAATATATTGTTGAACCAAAATCAGAACTTAATTTCAAAGATGAGAATTTATGATTTATTAACCTCTTGGAAGTAGTCAGGTTTGTACAGAAGCCCAGTACATCACACAATCAGAGATGATGGGCTTCCACAGGGGCCCAGAAAATTAGATTTTCAGTCATCCTATACAGTATGCCTAAAAATACCTCTCTCCCATCAAGTGCAAAGTTTGTCCAGTATAAAGGAAAAAATAAATATGCTGTCCTTTTTTTTACGGAAAATATACCTTTATAAATTTATATTCCCTTAACGGTCACACAAGTGGATATTGTGCATCTTTATTGAATAAGTCTGCTGTATGGGAGCAACTCCAAGGGGTTAATTGATGATAATACAGTACATCCTAAAGAAGCTTCTTCAACTGATTTAATTTTCTTGTCCTTGTAATTATTGTTTTCTCTTTTAGTAAAGAATCTAAAATTGAATTAAAAGCAACATTTTGCTGATCTTTAGAAGTCTCAATAATCATTCTGGAGGTCGAGGTTTGGAGGTAGTCTCGCAGGGAGAAATTAAACAAAATGAAATAGGGGAGTATATACCCAGGATTCAAGAGCAAAGCCTGATAAGTTTTAGTATTGTCAAGGTGACGAATCTTGTTTCTGAATGCAATAAAGACATCGAGAACTAATTTCAAAGTGAAGGAAAACAACTAACATAAAATATTTTAATCAAGCAATTAGTTTAGTGTGAACTTTCCTGCCTTACAACCTTCAACCTAAATGACTTGTTATTAATAACTTAAAATGAAAAAAAAATGACCACAAGAGAGTTAGCTTAGAGAAGCAGAATTGTACGATGTAGTTGGCTAAATCTTTTAAAACACAATTAGGATGGGATGAAAAGTGGGCGAGAAGGGGAAAGAGGTGAAGTGCGTAGGGTTCAAGGTTTTAGCAATTTTCATTTTTTTCTTCAAAACATCCTGTTATCAGACATTCTTCTTGTCTAAACATACATCGCAAATTCAAAAACAGCAGCAAAAATATGTCTCTTGCCATAAAACATTGCATAATACACTTCAAGTTCAAGATCAACATAATATTCAAGAAGTTTGTGCCATCCCATGTTTTCCTTAAACTATCTAACCTGGTTAAGTTTAATCCTTATGATGCTATTATTGGAAATTCTATATCATATCCAATAAAATGAGAAATGATCAGTCGAGCATAAAGCAGTAAGGAGAGCTTTAATAGTTAAACTGACAAATCAATTTGATACTTGGCCACCGCATTCCTTTGAAAGGGGGGGGGGTAATGTTTTTGTGAGAGGACTGTTGTTACTGTGGCAAACTATTGTTTGCAGACAATATATGGATGATATATCATCCCTAACCTAATGACCCTAATGTGAATCACCCCATGACCACACAGCAAAACCTATAGGGCCTACTGCATTTTTCTCATGCATAAGCTGAGGGGACCTTTTTTTTTTGGGGGGGGGGGGGTGTTTTGTTCACACGAGCACAAAGGCCACACAAATTCTTTACAACCTATATATCATTATAGATGTGGGAGAAATTGAAATTCTCTTTGTATTTTACTGTGTTTGCAAACCCTAATATAACAAAATTTTGATATAAGTCTGTCACTTTGGGTGCTATCGGCCCACATATGCGCCCAGAGGACAATCAGTTCCATACTTTTTAATTCGAATGACAAACGTCACTGAAGTTTCTACCAATGATATTCATCGTAAAATGAAGACACATTGAACCAACTAAATGAGATAAAATGTCTTGTCTTGACAGCATTTGGACTTTTATAGAAACACATGCATTTTTGAAAGGTTATACACATAAGTCCAAAACAATCCAGCACCCAAAGTGTTAAAAAAGAAGAAGATTTGTAGTATTTTTGTATTACAAATCTACTGCCACCTCTAAGGATGTACCTTAGTCTTGCTCCTCAAAATGGAGATCGCTACAGCATTCCAACATTTTAAAAAGGGAGTTTGTCATTGACATTTTCATATAACAAAATCTCATTAAGCCCTCTCATTTGTCAAACCAACTTACGAGGAGCATCAAGAAAATGATCTTCATAACAAGAAATTGATATCTGTCGGTTAGTATTAAACTTGATCATGAACTTTTCATCCTTCAGCTTTGCCTTAACTTTCAGGGACTAAAGAACTAATGCCTCAATAGCACATGCGCAACATGCACCCTCCAAGAGAAAACTTCAAATTGTTTGTGAAAAGACTTTCTCAACTTTCAAGGACTAACAAACTAACATGAACCTCTGTAGAAATGTTCATCAGTAATAATATCATTCACACCCTTCAAGAAAAACTTCAAATTTGTTCCTGAACAGACCTTTTCAAATTTCAGGGACTAGAGGTCTAACATCTCTACCGTACATCCGCAGTAACACACCCTTCAAGAGAAAACATTAAATTGTTCATGAAAAGATTGTCCCAGGCCTTGTGAGGGAACGGAATATTACAACTTATCCAAGAAAACTTAAAATTGCGTCTGTAAGACTTTCCTAACTTTCAGGGACTACAGGTCTAACACATCCGTAGTAACACACCCTTCACAAGAAAACTTCAAATTGTTCCTGAAAAGATTTCCCTTAGCCTCACGAGGGGACAGGAAGCCCCTTCCCTTGGCCCGGATAGTAAACACGCCAACATTTTGGACTGAAAACAAGTTGAGAGAATTGCAGCAGAAAGTTTAACCCCTTGTGACCTAAATCATCAAGAAGAGACAGAATGTGCCATCCACCGTCTAGTACCTTTAGTGTTTGAAAATATGTTTGATTAATTTATGTCTTAAGTTCATGTAATATAGTGTTTATTTCCCAGCTAAGAAACTACGATAAAGAAATGAGGGTGTGACAGTATGAGAAAGGTTTATGGAAAAGACCTTTGATTCAAAGTTCACCGAATCTCTTTCAAATACATTTTTTTTTCTTGTACAATCTTTGCTCTCATACTGTAATTATACTTGAAAGTCTGCATGAGGATTGTTAAATCAGATAAGAACTAAATTCCTTTTGTTGTAAAATTATCATAATGCGGCAAAACCAAAATGGCTTGACATGCTCTTTTTACCTTTCATAGAGATCTAGTCATTGCCCCAGTTTCATTTTAGAATAAATTCAAATCATGAAACACATGCTCTTTCATATATTTAAATAATGGATTGATTACTTTATTATTTTATAGACAATATTTTGAGTCACATCTTATCTTTCAGAAACACTGAATTGATTTGAAAAATTCTAATGTCTGAGATTTCCTGATACCTAATTAAGTGTTATGATTTTACAGTCACTTTCGATTAACACACATGGCAAAATTTTGAATTTCAGTGTTAGGATTTGAATGAATCTGACCTAAGGGGGATAAAGTATTACTAGTACATCACAGTTGGTAGATTTCATAAATAATCATGGATCACATAGCTCTATTATCTATATCCCATCGTCAAGAAAAACGATATTTACTGGTTTGCACTAAAAGCAGGAGCAAGGCCTTAACAAAAGAAGTAATAAGTTTAGCTGCTGATGTTAAAATGGAAGCATTCCACAAAAACAAAACTATTATTTCAAGCATACATACCCTTTCCCATCTAGTATGCAGTTCTCGTAAACAAAATTTACTTTTAATATCCCATTTCTCAACCAAGGGATCAATATACACGTACACATAGATCATCAACTCTCAATAATTCAAGGAATTTAGAAAAATATGACATGATGAGTGACATGTTTTGTTTTCATAAATGAGCCTCCCATATCAGCTGAAAAAATATAAAAAATTCAGGTATGGTGATTGATGAGCAAAATGTCACTTGGGGTCACTAACGTGAAAATCAATGCAATGTAAAAGTTTAGCACAATACAGGTTGACAGCAATTTTCAGCAATTTTTAAAAGATTTTTTGAAATGCTTGTTGGGATAAAAACAAAAGTATGTGAAAACAATTGTTTCCATAATGTATAAAGGGGAGAAAATTGACTAACAATGAAAAAAGGTCACAAAGAAACTGTGACCCATGAGAAAGGAAGATAAATTTTCAATATAGCCATTATTGATGCTTTCACATTTGTAGTAAAATAAGTAATTTCAGACATAGCAGTTTGAGGTGGTTCTACACTTAAGATTTTTCATGTCCTATTGAAGAGTTACTTGTTATATTAGATGGTAGCAAGGGGTTGTAAGACCCAGATGGCAGTTTCTACATTTTCAACAGTTCCCTATATACACTGTAACAAACTTTCCAAGACTATCAGAAGTGTATGAATAGAATTCTTGGACTCTCTATAAACACTGTGTGTTTGTGTTTGTCTGTTTACAGTGTGTGTGTGTGTGTGTGTGTGTGTGTGTGTGTGTGTGTGTGTGTGTGTGTGTGTGTGTGTGTGTGTGTGTGTGTGTGTGTGTGTGTGTGTGTGTGTGTGTGTGTGTGTGTGTGTGTGTGTGTGTGTGTGTGTGTGTGTGTGTGTGTGTGTGTGTGTGTGTGTGTGTGTGTGTGTGTGTGTGTGTGTGTGTGTGTGTGTGTGTGTGTGTGTACATGCATGAT
>JZLH01S0457512.1:11103-45875 GCA_001188425.1 Eucidaris tribuloides | reverse complement strand
GTATGTATAAAGAAAAGATGGTCATTTGAGGATATATTGCCTACTCATATGCTGGATTTATTTTTGACCATTTTCGCAAATAAAAAATGCAAAAATGTTTACTTCCTAACATACTTATAATACAAAGTGAACAAAAATGCAATAAAATCACAGAAGCATACTCTTGCAAATTCCTGTTCTTAAACCCCTACCCCCCCCCCCAAAAAAAAATAAATTGTATATGGTGTATACAGTATTTTTACAGAGAAATATAATGCACAGGTTAGTTTGCAACTAACTTATCCAACATTTTTGGAAATTTTGCTGACAAAAAAAAATGAGCACTAATGTTCCACAAACAATCTCAGCGGGTTTAGTTTATGATAGCATGACACAGCCTGACTGTGCTAATACTTTTACTGAATTATATGCATCTGTCACTCACGCCAGTAATAAATCCAATTTGAAATGAAAACTGACGAGAGTCACTAGATATATCAAGTGGTTTTTTAAGATGCAATATCAAGTAATTTCCTTAGTTAGAATCATTCCATTTCCTGATATTCACATCTGAAAACTGAGAAGTGAACAATATGATCCGACAGATATTCAAACAAAATACTGTTTAGCATTTGATATGAGTCAGTCATCAAGAAAGAAGGATAAAGTCTTTTTTTTCTTGAGAAAGCAAGTTAACCTGTTGTCTCTGAAATTGTATAATTTCCTGTAGCCAAAGGGTTCATTTTAAAAAAATTAATAAAATTGATGTACAATTTAACGTGTTGAAGATAAAAATGACTATATGTGACCTGTCACCACGATGCCCTGATAAAGTCGCACATTTTATTAGACATAACAATGGAAAGAAATATGCTTTAGAGTGAAAATATAAATATTTAACCTATTGCAGCATGCGAAGATTATAACACTTTTGATTTCTGAACACATTTCACTTTCACATTTTACATCTCAGTTATGATTTTTAGCAACTTCCTTAGCTTTGGTGTGTGCGACTTTATCAGGGCATCGTGGTGACAGGTCACATATATGCCAACATTTTAGGGCATTCACGTAAAAAGGGATCAAGACACTTCCTCCAATTGCTAAACATATGTTGCATCTTATAATTAGAGTCTGCTGCAGGTTGTACATAATACTGTTGGGGGGGGGGGATGATATGTTTGAAGATAATTTAACTCGTTGACAACGGGAACCGGATGTGCCCTGCATTAACTCTATGGGATTTTCAGAATCTCGGAGGCAACGGGTTAATTTAAACATTTGTTAGATCAGAAAGAGCACATATATATAGAGAGAGAGAGCAATATTGTGGGAAATTTGCTGGATGCAACTTATGTTTATCTAAAAATGATATATTTTTATTTCTCTCTGATTAGAACAGAATGAGGGGGGGGGGAACAACTTGTTGTAGTTTTTGTTTGGCATATTCCAGGAATCTACGATGATCCACACTTTCCCCACGCTTGAAAATCCTCAAATTTAAACCATGCTTACAATTGTGATACAGACATGCCTTTCTACTTTAATCAAAGGAAGACATGTCAAAGATAGTACATTACTCATTTCCCACTGGAAAGAAAAGACAAACTAAGTCATACTATGAACAAAATATCTAATAATTGTTGTTGTTGATTTTTATGGTGCCTGTCAATCGACGTACGTCCGATTATTCACACGAAGACAATGATCTATTTAGTATCTGTTCTAAATAAAATCAGCTGGATTTAATACATGAACTTCCGGAAAATTGGCAGAAAATAAACATTCTTCACAGTTTGAATTCCATACAGACATAACACCATGGGAAACATAATCAAAACTTTCATCAGGAATAAACTATTTTACAGTTTAAATAGTTGCACAGTGCCCTGGGAAAGCCCAAGATAAATAATAATAATAAAAAATTCTTTACAATTATGTTTTTCAGATAGACCTAGAGTACGTGTATGATCTTTTAAACTTCAAGTGGTAAATTGCTCAATCTGAAACTCTTCCTTTGGAGAAAAAAAAATTGTCAAACAATTTTTTCTATAGGTTTGATGTTTTCTCATGTCTGGATGACAATAGAATCATTTATGAAAGATTGATGAAAAAAGTTGTCTCATTGACAAAAACTACAGTTGGGCTTTACCCAAAATGTACTGTTGGGAAATTTACTTCATAGCATGAAAACCATGGTGACATTCTGGAAAAGATAACCATGTTAACAAATGCTCTGTTATGAATTTACTATTTCACGTTCTGAATGCCAAGCAGACATGTTCATGTGGATATGTGTAGGTAAAATGTTCTGTTTGGAATTTTAGAGTTTGATAAACTTGGATTCTCAGCCGCGTTTGGTTATGTACTTTGACAAACTCTAGTGTAGAAATGCCTTCAGGCGGGACAACCAACCATCACCCTGCGAAACTTCTCACATTGTGGTTAGGAGATTGACACTGATATGTCCCCCTTGGAAGGTGGGCGTTTTGAGAAGGTGCCAAAAAGCTGTGAGAAGGAGGAAGGGGGAACAAATATCATTTGCCAAGTATATGTTCTCTACATTCAGCCAAGATTTACATGCTTTCATAATTTACCACTCTTTCTTTTTTGAACTATAATAAGATCACTTTCAAGAGGTAATCTCAAACATGACTACTTGCTGTCATATCTATTATCAAAACGGAAGCATGTATTGTAATAGTTACAGATCTTGAAAAAGTTACCTAAATGTGACAGAAGCACTTTGGGACCATTTCAGAAGTTGCATTTTAAAAATCTATTTTGTTAGTATTCTTTTTTAATATCAATGAATTTTATAATTCTCATACCTTTATATTTTCTAACTTTTCTTAAACTATGAAAGATCACATAATATGGGCTCCTCCAAAATATCACTATTCAGTCAGACAGGCAATAAAGCTATCAAACTATTTATTAACTGTATTCCTGTTCTGCATACAGAAGTGTGGTATTTATGTAAACGGAAATGCGTACATGTATGCTAACGGGAAAAATGAATTAACATGAAATGTCATGAGAGGGATTTAGGATGAAGGAAGACTGAACTTTGTTATTTGTTGTCTTGATTCTAAATCTTAAATCACCGTGGGCGTCAGTAATGGAATAATTCCTATACGTGAAGGAAAGCCTATCAAAAGGTCATAAGATTGTGTTACACAGCGACTTGACTGTACGAAGACTCCACATTAACAATGCCCATCCGTTCTCTCTTTCTCTCATCACTAACTTTTCTTAAGATCTGAGCTGAGGAAACTAGTGTAGGGCGTGGGAAGAATTTTGATAATGGGCCAAGGGCACAGGGGTTAGGAGATTAACCCCTCCCCAAGCTGTGATCATTTTCTTGGATTATCTTGTCTCCAAAACCAAGGTGGGAAGGATAAAGAGGGTCTATGAAAAACAGGTTTTAAACATTGTGGTTGATAACATTTGAAGTATGATCACATCATTTGAAATACAATTATAGCATACTCCTGTTAACTCTTTGATATCTGGGCTCATAATCTGTGTGCATTGTCCAGAACTGTGTTATTACATGTACTACTTGAATATTAATAATAAATAAATAAATAATTCAAAATATATCCAATGTAACTAATTTTACAAGAATTAAGAAATTAGTCCCTTTTCTCACTTCTGCTACCAATTGATTATAAGTGTCCACAACAAACAAACAACCAAAAACCCACACAAAACAATTTTCTTGAAGTACAAACATTTCCCAGGGTCTTAGTATTTGCACGAAAACAACTTGGTGTACAATCTCACCAAAAGGCCAGATTTAAGTTAAGAAAACTGCTCAAAATACTTTGTTTGTTCATGTACGTACCTTAAATACTGCTATCAAAAACAAAGAAACAGGCATCTAAACTTTGATAGCTACAACTGTTTTTTAAAGCCATTAGCAAACCAAAGCCCCTGAATAGAACCACAACATTTTACTACTGCCTGTTGGGGCACCCTTGAAGTTCCCCATACAAACCCCTCACATCATACCAAAGTACTTACTTCCTCTTGAATATTACAAAACTTATGACGACTGTGACAATTCATATCATATACTTCTTACTCGGTTTACGATGATCTATGATGTGGGTGGAAGAAAATGCTCCCAGGGTTCAGGAAAGGAGCTGGCTGAATGGGGAAATTAAGTCGATATTTTCAAAGGATATGAGAAAATTCTGAATTTTCTAGACGTCTTAAACCAGGGCCAAGAATTGTCTCTTGTTTCTTATCTGTTGCAGCTGACACAGAAGTGACCTGTCAGGAGTATTTACAAACATTGATCTAGTATTCTCTTACAAACAGGTGAAATTTATTCAGTGATGAGCTATATTGGATTTATTTTGATAAATTTGTTATGATTCAGAGAAGTATATCGCATAGCAACCAGGGGGCACTGGCTAACAATATCTCAAAACAAAACATTAAGCATATTATGATTGACTGTTGCAAATAAGATTGGGTAATCTGTTAAATTATTTGATTGGGTATCCATGAAGTCAATAATTTAATAAATTTCACATATTTCAATTGATTTGAGGCAATTACAACTAGTGACATGGGCAATAATGCACATTATTAGAGACAATGATTTTCTGTCTCCAAAAATGTGTGTTTTTTAAATTAAGGTTCTGAATAGTCATACAGTCATCTCTAGTCGGAGAAAAGGCCAAATCAGCTCCAAATCACAGTGATGTCAAAAAATTCCTACTATTTAAAAATAATTTGGCCCTTACTCAGGGTTTAAGGCTAACAGCGCACCAAAATCCCATTTCAAGTATTCATATTATTGTTCAGAACTCAAATCAAATAGGTTTTATTTTGTTCAAATGCCCATATGAAATGCTACTGCGATTTATTACCAAAATCAGATCATAGTCGATTGTGTAGTGTAAGGTGGCTTTTAGGTGGTAATGGGTTAAAGGCATCATTACCAGGGCTTGTCTGAAGTATATACAACCTGGATCATAAAATGGATGGTGTATTGCTCCCAAGGCTTTGGACAGGATGGTCCTAGCTACCTGCCTATTTCCAGCTGAACGTGACATTGCAAAACGATAGCTACATGTAACTGTGCAGTTGCACTTCTGCACTACACTACAGTAATGCCCCAGATTAACTGGATGTCAAATTTAAACCCCTTCCCATTTTTAAGTGCATCAATTTTTCTCCCCTTTCCTATATTTACAGACAGGCGTATAACTAGACACCAAGAGATTGAAAAGTAATTTTCAACACAATAGCTGATTAATATGAAATCAACATGAAAAGACAACAAAAATGTACTATGTCAACAAAATTGTGAATGATGAAACCTTATCCCAATTGGTTTATACTTTAAATATTAAATTTATATCGTATGTTTGTAAGACATTTATTTATAAGCCTGTGAGCCAACTAATACTGTTTTAGTGAAATCCCTGATTACATACCTGACTTAGGCTCATCATGTCTCTGCCCAAAATCTTTTCGTCAATTCACTCATCCTTTACCCCATCCCCTCTTCCTCTCACTTTTTCTCACTCCCTTCCCCATAGTAAGAAACAAAGAAAATATTTACAAAATTACAAAGTTTTCATCACACAAAAAAAGAGAAATACATTAAAACGTAAGTATACTTTTGGTCAATCACGCGAATTGACATGTCAGACATCAGAAATCACGTATACCAAAAATCATTCAGAATAACAAACTTTGATTTAACTGATTAGAAAACAGATATAAAAACAGACAATGACATTACTTTTTCTTTATTTCTCAAAAACAGAAGTGTTCCAGAGCCTGTAATGTACAAAGCATAATAGCTGATATTGGTCTATCTAAAAATATAATATAAACTTTCATTTTTTGCAGAAAACTAATATATCCATGTATATATATCATTGCTATACTGCTGAACATAGGCCTTATACCATTCCTATTTAATATATTTTAGCTATTTTACTGAATTCTGCATATGACATATTTTGTCATATATTTCATAAATTTTGCTACACAAATTTTTATGATCAAACACATTGCATCTTTGCTTCCAGATCAAACTGTGCACCTGTTACTAACATTCCCTGAGGAATTTCCTGGTAACACTGTCAGGTCCTTTGACCATCGAACAGCGGGATCCTAACATCAGTAAAAACTGGACTGCATGTAGGTCAGACTAAGTCAATTCCATCACATCATTCCTAATAAAAATCATTTACGACACTGTCTTGAAAAGAAAAATCAACTATTACCCCACACTTGACGTCTTAAAAGTCTTAAGACAGCAGGTGTCCAGATTTTGGCCACTGCTAGCAGTGGTCAAGGATGGTCAAGCTTGGCTGGATACATAGATTCGCACCGACCTTCTCATAAAAGGGACAAATTACATGTGATGTTTAACTTGGAAAGGTCAAATTGAGGTTAGGTACGAGACCAAAAATCTGTATTAATTTATAGACATAATTCTGTAATGAGTATGAGATACAGCTCATCTTGAAGTTGAATGAGCAGAGCATACTTCTATTCCAATCTCAAAGAAAATCTGTTCCAATATAGTGACAATGCACAAAGTATTATATTTCATAGGCCCATACACCTTCCATTCCAGTCTATTTTATAGCTTTATTATCAGTAATGAATCACCTGAATGTTGAAGTCTTTGATTCATTTACTTTATACATCTATAATCCATAAGTACAATTAAAAGCAAGAATGAATATCTTAATAATGATGGAGTATGCATGTAAATATTTCTTTCATAATCATAGAATGTACTATAATATGCAGGACTGCTCCATGTATCTAAGGTAAGTTCAACTTTCTTTTTCCCATTTTTTTTTTTGGGGGGGGGGGCAGTGGTAAACATAATTCACATGATAAGTAGGTCATTGGGCACTTGGGCTAATATATCAGACTTTCAGAAAGGAAATTGGAAGTCATCAACTTTTCATCCACAACTGCCTTTCATAGTGAGCTACAATTCATTACAAACTGTTGCATATATCTCAAAAGTTGAACAAGTTTGTTGTTTATCTCTGTATTATTGAATGATGATTAGATTAAATTCTTGATTTTTTAGTTTTTTACACAGGTAGCTTTGATTCTTAACATGCCAAAGTCACAGATCTGCACCAAATCATGCACATAAAGTCCACAGAGATTTAAATCCTCTTGCACGTTAAGAGTGAATGACTCAGACAAGGCGATAGCCATAATGTGTCTTGCCCAGTTGCGCTCAAAATGGTTGTTGACCCCTGCTGGTGACCTTTGACCTTTCGGTGACCTTCAGCTCCATTTGAGACATCTACCATGTGCACCCAAGTTTGGTTACCATTGGGCAAATGGTTGCAAAGTTATGTGCCATAATACAAAATTGCCGAAAAAATTTAACAATGGGCTCTTAATGGTCGTTGACCCCTGTCGGTGACCTATGACCTTTTGGTGACCTTCAGTTCCCTGTGAGACATCTACCACCCAAGTTTGGTCCCAATTGGGCAAATGGGGGCAAAGTTATGTACCATAATAGAAACTTGCCCAAAAAAATTAACATTGTGCTCAAAAAGGTCATTGACCCCTGCCAGTGACCTTTGACCTTGTGATGATCTTCACATACTTCTAAATTTGAAAGTCTGTATGATTAATCTTCCATCCAAGTTTGATTAAAATTGGAGTATTTAGCACAGAGCTATTTAAGTTTTTGTAAGTGTAACGGATGGACGGATGCCAAAGTGATCCCTTAGTCTCCCTCCACATCGGTGGGCTCGACAAAAAATGAGTGACCCAAGAGGAAATACTAGAAGCATTTTTTTTCAAGGGTTAAGGAATGATTCTCATTTTGAAAGCTGTGTGAAAATGGTCTAGCACCTTCAAATCCAAGCCCAATGACCGCTAGCAAACCAAAAACAGTCAATAAGCCACCTAAGTTATCATCTTCCTATCACAATGAGTAGAACTGAAGTCAAACATTTCTGCACATCAAGTGAGGTAATTCAGATAATTAGTTAATTTAACCCATTAAAGACAATTTTATTTTGATACAACAGCATTCTCCATTAACCCAGGCCAAACATCTCGTTCTTACTAGTCTCCAAGTGTTTAGGACAGAGAAGCAATTACACCTACCACATGTGACACCCACTATACAATTTTCTAAGAATATTCTATCCGTACAGAAACAGATTTCATCTTTATTCACAACTTAAGGGGAAGAAACTTCTATAAGCAGGGAAGCCACAGGATAGTACTTGAGGCAATAATACTTAAATTGATCACAACCCACACTGATTTCATTAGACATGTAGGATATGGCCAGTACTTCCATCTACAATGTTGATAATTTTGTGGGGAAACAAGATTATCCGATATTAATA
Organism: Eucidaris tribuloides; assembly: GCA_001188425.1. NCBI lineage: Eukaryota > Metazoa > Echinodermata > Echinoidea > Cidaroida > Cidaridae > Eucidaris > Eucidaris tribuloides. The sequence goes on along the minus strand of JZLH01S0457512.1, from coordinate 37,521 downwards.
AGATAGTTAATGTACATGTATTAACATTGTCAAGATGCCGATTCACACCGCTACAAATTACATGCTTCCTACCCCAGCCCTATATTCTTCCTTCCTCAACTTTGGTGTATACATGTATGTCTAGCTACTAATTAGTGTTAACAAAAATTTCAAGGTGAGTCTAATTTAGAAATTATACTTCTGCTTTGGCTTGGAGAAATGGTTCAAGGTAAAGCTTTCTTGCCACAAGATGACCATGGCCAGTGGTATGAGGGTGGGGGTGGGGGTGGGGGTGGGGAAGATGATACTAAGCCCAAGTATTCCCACTACCCCTTCACATTAATTTGTAGCATAAGACATCCCCTTTAAGGTAAATTACATGATTGGGGGTAGTCCTCAACTTGGGGTAAACCTTTTCTAGAATCAAGTAAACTATGCAAGCATTCTACTATGAAACTTCTGTCGTCAAAAGTTGCCTCGTTTTAAAAGAACTAGCATCAGTATGCCTTGTGACAGACAAATTACCCGTGTAGCTTCCTATGGGATTTATTTCTCTTGGGGCTTGAGAAAAATTCAGGAATACTATGTTCATGCTGGATTCTCCTTAATTAAACAAACTAAAGACAAATCCTTCCAGCCAGGATATACACTCCAGCTGGTGTATAGACTGGTATATTGTTCAACCATTTTGGCCCCAGAGGAATATTAACCTGAACTTGTCTAGGCTATTGTGGGAGACACTATGGCTAGGAAAGATTATTTGATGTCTACTTACTTTCACCAACTGGGGATGACAGGAAAGTACAGAAGCCCAGTGCATTGCACACTTAGAGACAATGGGCTTCCACAGAAGCAATGAAAATGATAATCATTTCATTCAGTCTACAAACACCCTAACCTATGAAGTACACCTTCCTTCAAGAAAACTATAATTTTACAAGTTTATATTTCCCTCACCATGTTAGTCAAGCATTCAAAACAGCTTCAGCTAAAAATGTAGATCATGTTAAGAATTTTAATAGAGTTGTTTTAAAATGAGACAATTCATTTTACTTGTTATTTTTCTTAACCCGGTTGAGATGGTTTCATTGTGATACAACAAGCATTCTCCCTCTATAGACCCCAGCCCGAGATATCTCACAGATAAGTCTCAAACAGGAGTTAACCCTATATTAACGGGGGGGGGGGTCAATTTGACCCCCCTCAACGAATTTCGGGACCATGCCGCCGTGTACAATTTTTTGATCGCGTCGCTCGCTGACTTTTTACTTTCAAGTCTTGTGCATCTTTTGAGACCATTTTCGCGAAATTCGGACGTATCGTTACGACGCTGCGCGACTTTCTATACATGTCAACCCCAAAATTACTCAAAAACGTGATTTCGTGTAAAATCAATTCAGCCAAGAATCATAAATGTATGATTATTTTTGCTTTTACTGGTTGAAATGAATTAATTTTACGCTGTTTATGATTGCAAAAGTGTCCCCAACAAATTTCATCGAAAAAACAATAGAAACAAAAGGTCAAAAAAACAAGGAAATACATAAGAAATTCACAAAACAATAAAATACATACGAAATTAATTCCAACTCGACAAATTTTTTTGTAATTAATTGTGAGAAATGTCAGAATGAATATTTTCACCAAAAATTAGTTTTCTACTAGCTATTGTATGTGAGTTATAGGTGAAAACATAATTTCATGCACTTATTTGCATGATTAATTACTTCAAAAAATTATTTTTTTGAAAATTTTACTATACAGTCATGTAGTTTACATCCGGCTCTATGCAAATGCAAATTTTTGCGGCGATCGCACGATCGGCGGCCGAGATCTGAAGGGGGGTGGGGTCAAATTGACCCCCCCCCCCAGTAAAAATTGAACATGGTTTGATACTAGGACAGGCTGCCGTATACAAGTAATATGCTTTAGTTGTCATCACCATGTTATTGTATTTTATTATACTTTACTCCCATTTCTGCTACTACTTCTACTCTTATTATTATCATTATAATCACATCAACCATCCTTGCCATAGTTTTACAATCCATTACCTCTATGACTCTATAATTCCTGCAGAATTATTAAAGGGAAAAGGAGCCAGCAACTAACAGGCATAAGTTAAGAAAAAATGACATTGTGAGTATTGTGAGAATTATGATACATGGTGATATAGACAGCCTAAATAAGGGGTACTGTGTGATACTCGCCATCAGCAAGGCCCTATAAATTAGTTAATTTGTGTTTATTTTACGTCTTTGCAAGTTTTACCCCAAGACAAAACTTGCTGAAACAGCTATAGGGGGAGAAGCTTATCGATTCAAACAGTGCATACATTACCACGGCGTGACCAACACACGTCAGGCGGCATGCATCGGTCATGCATGGTCAGCTCCAGACCTGTGCACGTGCGATCTGATTGGTTGGCAGGAACTCAAATTTTCTTAACTTATGCCTGTTAGTTGATGGCTCCTTCTCCCTTTAAATAGTACATCCGGTTACAGTAAGCAATGGTTGATATTCTCATCATATTCACTGCTACTATCGTTATTGTTGTTATTTTGGGAGTTTTGACTGTGCATGGAGAACATGTGGAGAATTTGAAACGAATTTGAAACACATTGTTTATTGCTAAATAAGTTTTTATCTTTCAGTTATCATGATTATTAACTCTATGGACAGATTAATAAATATATATTGAAAACTCAACGACTGACTCTCTGTCTTTGTCTACCGAGTCTGAGATGCCTATTTCTTTGCTATTTCATAGTTTATACCGTCACCATAGATTTTGTTCAGTTTTCAGAATGGGTTATGTGCCATAGCTGGGGTGGGGGGGGGGGTTCCCAGAGCACAACAAAAGATGATGCAATAACAAAGGTTTACACCTGTTCCCAAACTAAAGAAATGCATCAGGGCTGCCACTCAAAATTTTAATTCTCCCCTACGCTGCATGCGTATTTTCCCCTACGGACTCGTCTTTTCCCCTACGCCCAATAGGCCAATTTTTCCCTACGGAGCTATGTTTTCCCCTACAAAAATCCACTTTTCCCCTACGAAGGTAGATTTTCCCCTACAAAATAACCTTAGTAAATGCAGGGGATTTATTTTAATTGAGGAAGTTGACATTGTGATCACCTCAATACTGCGGCATGAGCGTGTTACGGTTTTTGTAATTAATGATATAGTGACCAACTTGGACAATGGATTTACCCAAATAATGTCTACAGATGGGAGTTCTTAGAAAATCTTTGAGGATTTAAGAATATTTTTTGAAAATTGTCAAAACCCCCTACACACCATCAAAAATCCCTACTTTCCCCCAACAGAATGTAATTTTCCCCGTAGGGATTCCCTACTCCCTACGGATGGCTAAAATTTCCTACGGTAGGGATTTTCCCCTACGAGTGGCAGCCTTGAAACGCATAGATGAAGATGCTCATCTTTTGTTATACTCTATGGATGATGAAGTGATGCCTTGTTCTCAAAACTTAACAGATCTATACGCAGTATAAAATACCCTTTTATGCTATATTGGTCCAAATGCCTGCATGAAATGTAACTGTTATGAGAACCTCCCTCTACCCTCTCATAAAAAAATGTATCAAATATTTGAAGAATACAGGGTTCCAGCCAATTTCAAGAAAAAAAATTCCTGATTTTTCCCTGATGAAGTCTCAAATTCATGATAATTTATTTCAACTCATTTCAGTTTCACATGTTTTCTAGTTGTTGCAGTGAACTATTTGCAGTATAAAACACTGTAATGTCAAACTAATAGTATTTCGAATTTTGGCCAATGCAAATTTCCCAGGCCAATCAAATTTCCCTGATTTGAGGCATTTTTATCAAATTCTCTGACTTTTCCCTGACTGGAAAACAGTAAAATAATTTTCCCTGATTCCCTGATGGGCTGGGAACCCTGTCTATAGACACCAATGAAGAAAAAAGACATGGTTAAACAAGTATGGAAAAACATAGAGAGTACATGCTTGTGTGTGTTGTGTTTCCATGTGGCCTTCCATTTGTACGCATATGTGTAATGACTGTGTTGAAGAGTAGATGCTTGTAAAGGTGATGTGGTTTGTCTTGTATCAGTGCTAAATACTCTCTTACATGACTTTTAATCCCATCTCCATTCATTGGTCACTAGTCAGCATAAATTTTTTTAATCCAACTCTTTGAGTTGTAATGAGATTGAAATAAACAAATAAATAAATAAATAAATAAATAAATAAATACATAAATACATAAATACATAAATAAATAAATAAATAAATAAACGAACGAACGAACGAACAAACGAATAAATGAACAAATAAATAAATATTAAATAAATAAATAAATAAATAAATACATAAATACATAAATAAATAAATGAATAAATAAATAAATGAATAAATGAATGAATGAATAAATAACACCTCCAAAGAACCGATGTTAGTCCCATCTACCAGGCACTCAGGTACTCAGGCCAATTTTGCTTTGAATAAAGTTTCTCATCATCTTTAGGCATCCACTTTTATTCCTGGCTGCAGAGGAGTGTTGCAGATAAAGCATCTCTCACAAGGACACAAATGCCGTCGAGAGAGAGTTGAATCCATGATCTTTAACAAGAAAAACCGTGACCTTATCCACTAGGCCATGGTACATATACCTCCACACGATCAGAGATAAAAACATTTGTGCAAATGACTTACCAACATTACATAGGCGTTTAGATATTCTACATCCATTACAATAATGACGACCACACATTTTTATGCAAAATTGCTATTTTATTTTCAAAGCAGCATAATTTTCCCTTACTGTTTACTCACAATTAACTTAATATTTTATGTAACAACATTTTAAATTCAGAGGAATCTTTATCTACAACATTTTAACTTCATAGGAATTAGTAAATATCAAGTTTAATGTTACACACTACCATATAAAACAAGCATTATCACTTCATAACTTAAACACACATGGAGTAAATACATTTATCTGACAATTACAATGTATGTTTTCAAACTACACAGATTTAAAGCAGAATACAGTTGATTTAAGATTTAAACTAGCAATGCAGTGTAGATTTACAAGTCATACGATATTTGATTCCAGCATATCATCACCTATACAGATAAAAATATCATATACCATTGATGTGCCAATAAAACAAAGACCAAAGTCTGAAGAAGATTTCACAGATAAAATGTACTGTATTTAGCAAAATATGTTCACATCATTTAAAAATAACTCACACCATATTCATGACTATTAGTAAATTTCTTGAAATATTTTGTCCAAAAATAAAAGAAATAGTACCAGATATGTGTACATAGTATCTTATTATGTTCACATGGTCTTCTTTCTTGCGCAAGGTCTTTATTCATGTGAACTTCACCCGAGATATAAATGAACGACACATGTCTGTTACATACTATTTACCATTGAGAAACCATAAATTTTACAATTATGCAGATAGAATATAATGAATATATATTTAACCCAAGCAAACACTAAAACTGCAACAAACAGGGTATCCATTTGTTGGTCATGTATATTGATAGCTCATAAATGATTTTTGTATGTCAACCCTTTGAACTCCACAACCACAACACTCCACAGACTTGCTTTGCAATGCACTTACATCCCTGTCTCCTACATACAGTAGGAGACAGGGATGTAATCAAAGCCGGCCTCGAGGCCGGATTTTGCTGGCCTTGGCCTTGGCCTCAAACCGAGTCATGTGTATAAAGTCTACAGGAAAAATATTTTTCCAGCAGCCTCTTGACTCGGAATGGCCGGCCTTGACTGCATCCCTGGTAGAAGATGTGACAGAATATTATCAAGCTCCAAATTAAAGTTAAAGCTTGATTAAATGATGAAAAAAATTTATATATTTCATCATAAAGATGCCAAATTAAACAAATCTCTTCAAAGAATTATACACTTTTCTGATTTGTTTTAGCATTTAACAGAGGGTATCCAAATGTCATCAATTACCACTGATTTCTGAGGGCATTTTGTGCAGGTTTCAGTGATAATAAAAATAATCCCAGTTTGATTTCCTTCTTTCAAACGTTGAGGGAACCTGAAACATATTGTTAACTTTTTATGCGGATTACATAATTCATGTCAATAGCACCATTATTGTCATCTTTACATAGCAGAGTCATAGAAATGATACAGTATATTCCACACATTAAAATGTTTGGTTTAGAACTAATCACTGCATACTGTGAAAACATTGCAAATTGTGAAATTTAAATAACTACATAATCAAAAAGCATTTTTACAAAATGAAATGTGATTTCATCACATAAATGCAAATATCAATATACAAGTAGAAGAGTAAATTATGACATAAAAACTATGGTGTGTTACTCACGTTCGACAGTAACATAAACAGAGCCCTCTATTGGTCCGGCTGAGCAAGTGTATGTCCCACTGTCGGTTTCCAGTAGGTTGCTGATGATGAGACGAGTTTCACCCAGGGATGGACTCTCAACACGGATACGGCCAAAATCTGCAAAGAGAAAAATATAATTATGTGATGTTATTCCTGGATTTATTTATATTTTAATATTTTTGACCCGTTGAAGACTAGACACAAGATATCTCGTCTCAAGGGCTATGGAAAATGCATGTTACAGCAAAATCAAACCGTCTTCAATGGGTTAAAATTTTTGAAGTGATAAATTTCAAAGCTGTAGATATCCCAAAACATATTGAAAATGTGTATGTTTTGCCCATCTAACTCAAAAATCTCTGATAACATTTCAAATTTTTAAGAAAATTCCCAATGTTACATTGTATTACCAGCTTTATGAGTGATTTAGTTAGGGCCATCCCTCTGCTCCATAAAAATGAAAGAACAAATGCATTACTTTTTATATGACTGTTGCTTTCTCAAGAAGTACAATTTGTGGTGCAAAGTTGCACCAGCAACATGTTAAGGTAAAGACCGAAGTTTTCCGCGTTGCGGATTTTCTGTGGAAATCAAGGAATTTGGGATATAACGCGGAAAACAGCATTGTACCCCCAAAAATAAATAAATAAAAAAATTTTAAAAAGTATGCCTGAAAAGTGCCCTAAAACTAAATTTAATAAATATTTATTGAATAAAACTAAACAATTTACCAAAATGATGCCTACTAACGCCAAAGAAATTATGCTTTACCTGTAAATTTGTCACTAAACCTGAATCAAAATGCCCATGGGCCTAGTAAGCTTGATATTATATGTGATTTTTTTCCAACAAAAATTCATGTCAGAAAATTATAAAATTACAACGCGGAGAAAAACAGAATTTGACATCTGTATAACGAAGAAAAATGGAATTTGACATTTGTAAAACGGAAAACTTCGGTCTTTACGGTAAGGGTTACTCTCCACCTACAACTAAATGACCCCTACCATAGGTAATGGTTTGTCCCAGGTTGTCTCTCCAGACAGGCGGCTCTACCAGGTTGGTGTCGTTGACAGAGCACAGGTAGCTGATGGTCCCTCCTAGCCTCGGCTCTGAGTCCTGACTGGGTACGATGTTGATGCTGACAGGAAGTTCGTTCTGGCAGTGGTCCCCACCATAGCCTGCCTGGCAACGGCACTGGCCATCGATACAGATACCACCGTTGATGCACATTGGGAAACAGCCTGTACAAAGAATAAAGTGCTGGAAGTCTTCATCTTGAAATTATAGCATTTTATCAATTTATTGATTGGTAGAATTTTATTATCATCACTGTTATCATGATCATTATGGCTATCAATGTCATTATCTTCATCTTCATGTCTTTCCTCTTCTTTTCTCCCATCCGTTCCCTCCTCCTCTCAATCCTTCATACTCTTTATCTCCTTCCCTTCACCTCTCCTCCTCTCTCTCCTCCTCCTTCCTCCTCCTCTCTCTCCTTCTTCCTTCTCTTCTCTTCTCTTTCCTTCTCCTTCTTCTTCTTCTTTTCTTCTCCTCTTTTCCTTCTCCTTTCCGTTCTCTCCTCTCTCTCCTCTCTCCTCTCCTTCTCCCTCTCCTCCTCCTCCTTCTCTCCTCCTCCTTCTTCTTTGTCTTTTTCTGCTTCTTTTCTCTTGTCTTCGTCTCTCTTCTGCTTTTCTCTTCTTCCTTCTTCACTTCTTTTTCGTCCCTCCTCCTTTTCATCTCTTCTTTTTTAGTTAAATGGAACCTTCTTCTATCATCATCTTCTTCTTCTCCTTCTTCTTCTTCTTCTTCTTCTTCTCCTCTTCCTTCTCTTTTATCATCTACTTTTCAATATGGATAAATCATCAAAGTCACCTCAATTGCATACTTGCATATGTAACAGATTTGAGACCTAGTCATTCACATCAGGTTCCATTTAACTAATTAACTAATTCACTAAATATTTCAAAAGATCAAGACAACAAGATATTCGAAATAAATGTTTGATTTGATTTGATTTGATTTGATTTGAACATACCTTGTAGTTCACAATGGCCTCCAATGAACCCATCGGCACATTCACACACTCCATTGTTACAGGTGCCACCATTACTACACTCAGGGTCACAAGACCTCTCTGTAAAGCAATGACAAAATCAAACTTAGAAGGTAAAATTGAAATGGTTTTTGTAAGACCCCCCCCCCCCCCCAACTCCACCACCACCACCACCACCTACAAAAAGTATGTTAACTCTTAATGTACCGAAGTCACAGATCTGCACCACACAGTGCACATATAGGTTTAAATCTTCTGGCATGTTAAGTGTTAGGCATTTTCATATGCCTTTCAAATTGCGAGATTAACACTACACTAAGTGCATGTTGAGCCAATGTGAAAAAAAAAAATCACAGGTGAACTTAGTTGGGGACTTGAACCCCAAATCTCCTGATTACTAGACAGGCATCATTGCTACTAGGCCACCAAAAATGGCCATAGTATTAAGTTTTGGTTCTTATCTACCTTGGGCAGCAGGCTAATTCATAATTATTGTAGTGGTACAATAAATAAATTATTTAAAAAAATAATTATTCTACCAATGCAATAATTGCACGATTGGGTAATATCCAGTATACACAGAGAAAATAAATATGATATGTACACTTTTATCAAGAAAAAAACTAAATTTACTAGTTAACATTCCCTTCACAGTCATCCAAGAGAAAATTGTGTTGTCTGTCATTAAAGGCCAGTGGCATGATTGGGATAAACAAAAAATGCCTCTCAAACCAAACTGGTTGAAAGATATATCAAAGACACTCCAGCAGGAGTGTATCTCCTGGCTGGAAGGATTTATCTTGAATGTGTTTACTTAAGCCAAATCAAGCATGAAAATACAAGCATTTTGTTCCTCTTGAGCCCTGATAAAAATACATTCCATAGAACTCTACACAACTGATTTGTCTGTCACGAGGCATACAGATGGAAGTTACTTTAAAAAGAGTCAACTTTTGACTACCAAATTTTCACAGTAGAATCCTTGCAGAGTTAACTTGATTCTAGAATAGTTTCACCCCAAGTTAAGGACTACCCCCAATCATGTCATTTACCTTTAAACAATGAATGCTGTCATATACAATAAGCTCAATGAGTTAAGTGCAATGTGCTTTGAAACTTCTCTCTCTCTCTTTGTATCCTTTCCCTTCTTACCTGCCAGTACGATGGTGAATGTGGTGGTCAGAGGACCGCTGTTACACCTGTAGATACCAAAGTCCTCGTTGGTGAAGTTATGGATGATGAGTTTGGTCTCGTAGTCACCGAGACGCTGGGTGTACACACGATCATTCCGGACTAAATAGGGAAAACAATTTCAATCATTTTTGTCAGGTAATAGATAGACTACAGGTTTAAACATACAGTCAATTCTGCCATAGTTGAATCTCTGGGTACCCCACGGATGATTTCGACTAGACAAAATTCAAGTTACAGTTTTGTCCACAATTTTTATGTTGGCGGTAAGATATGGGGATATGGAGGCTGAAGGAATTTATTGTACAAATGCAAGGAGAAAATAAGAAAGGCAGAGAGAAAACGGGAAATTTATGACATCTTCCCGGTGAAACTGATAAGCAGAGATTAAAGGTCAATCATTACAGACCATTATACATCAGTTGTGGCCACTTCGATCTATGAAAATGATTTAACCCGTTGGAGACTAAGTACGAGTTAACTCGTGTTGGGGTCTATGGAAAATGTGTGTTATAGTGAAATCAAATCGTCTCCAACGTGTTAACATGTTTGGTCCCATTGGGACTCTACACTCTGTTCAACATTACCAAATTCAAAACATTTGACTTATAATCAACTGATGTAAGTTCTGATTCACCCAGGTAAAATTTAAACAAAAACTTCAGAGGAGCTGATTAAGCATCCCGGATAGGACGCGAAACATTCTTGTCAAAATTCAAACGTAAGTCCAGGTGACTTGATTTATATAATTGTTTGTTCATTTGACTTATAAGTAAAACTTCCCATTGAACAAACACAGAGCAAATTGGGACGGTCAAAATGAAGTAGTCAATAATTTGACTTGTTTTTATGGGAAACTGGATAGATTAGACAACTTTGGAAGGAAAGGGTTAAAAAAGACAACCAAAGAGGGTCTCACCCGATGGGTTGGATGATATCACTCTGCCGGCAGGATTCCTCCAGAATGGATACCTGGGGGCGTTGGGTCCGCTGGTGCGACACAGGAACTCAATGTCCTCCCCTACCATGGGGCTCTTCTCTATGCTGGGAATGATGACGATGGAAGAACGAATACCGACTGTCGAGAGAAGGAGGGAGATGGTTAGTTTACCTGTTAGTCTTTGTTTGGAGTTGAGTTTACATCGGATGAAATTTGATGTAGATAGTTTTATGATCTCACATTATTTTTAATTATCCATTGGATGCTAAGTGCTTGAAGGCACTGTATAACAATATTTCCAGTTAAAAAAAATTGAGCTACATGATTCCCCATGCTACTGTTGTCTTTGATACAGTATAAAAATGAAGCCCTGAAAAAATTGCAGTGTAAAACAATCATTAAGTGCTTTAAAAAAGTGAAAATCATTGAGAGACCATTCCAGCTTTTCTCCATAAACTGCTGTGTTGCAGAATTTCCTATCGCTCGATATAAAATTAATGTGCCAATTTGTATTTGCACATATTGTACTAGTGACAGCATAACTGTCCAATTTTTTGTGTTCTATGGTGTTTATTTGTCCATTCAAACACGGTCAGATATGTCAGATAGCAAATTTCGGCAATTTTTTAAACGGGTCTTCCACAGTGTTATATAGTGTCTTTAACCAAATGCTTCTACCCTTACATGTCATCGCAATAAAAACTTACAGTCCAAATGTACATCATAAGCATTTTAAAATCATTCACTGATAATAAATGACTGAAAAAGGTGGTACAAAGATATAATCAACAAGAAGATTTTATAGTTCATCCAACACAATGAGGATTTTGGTTGTTTAGTTTTATTTGGGTACAAGCTACTATAAAAGACATACAACTGAATGACATTTGATCTGGCAAAAGTTGTTCCAAGTGAACAAAAATCCTTAATGCTGAACTTTAATTTTTACCATGTGGGCCGGGGAGCTTGATGGTTATGGGTATTGTCAATACCCGTCGCAGACATGTATCCATCCTTTACTGTTTACATGTATATTACAATTACGTGAGCTGAATAATTGGTGTACTGCGAGTGTCTATGAGTACCATACATACATGTATCATAAAACAGGTTCTCTGAATAAATTATTGTCAGTAATTGACAGCGAGAAAAATCCACAGCAGATGCCAAAAGAGTACCTGAATTGCCCCTTTTGCATAAACAGGGACAAAGTTAACACATTTTTGACAGGTTATGTCACAGTATGGTGTTCTTGATAAGAATATGGCAAATAGGGTCTTGTTGGTATTGTAAGTTGTGAATCTCCGCCTGGCGGACAACTATCACTTCAACTCCAGGCAATGGCCTCTGGGGCTGCAGAATGGGAGAACATGAAGAGACTCTGAGAGTCAAGATGGGTGGGGCAGATGCTTACTTCCAATTTGGCAGAAATCTCCTTGGTAGCCTTCTGGACACTGACATAGACCGTTCTCACAGGTACCTCCATTGGCACAGTTCAGTGGGCATGGACGTTCTAGAGGAGAGAACAGACATCCAGATAGGGTTGTTAGTGCCAAGAATTAGGCCTAACCAAAAAAATTGTTGTTCTGGCATAACCCGCCCGACCCTAAAAATATCCCCGACCATAAGTTTATTTTTTTCTTTGTATTGCTATCGATAGTATCGATATTGTATATCATGCTGACTTTGTGATCAAATTGAAAACCCGGAAGTGTTGCGGACAGAACAGCGATTTTCCCGCCATGCGCGCATACAACGCACTTCATGCGCTTCTATATGGAGCCTCGCTAGCTATAGCCTCTAGCTGCGCTAACTACATGTAGCTAGCAATGATCAAGCTGTTTACCTCAACATGGCGTCTTACGCAGTAAAGGTAACGGGCACACTTGGGCCGAAAATTATTTTAAGTGTTCTTCGAAAATTTGACTTGAATGATGTCATTGGTGAACTATTGCAAGAAACAGCGGCTTCCGAATTGGCCGATTGTAGGCTTATAGTTCATAAAGTGAAAGCATTTGGCGCTGATAGTGGCCCATAAAAAAAAAAAAAACACTGCCCTAGCTACCTACCCTATTATTCAGTGAGCTGTTATTCCAATACAACATTTTTTTTTAGGCCTTATCTTCAACCTTTTGGGGACAACGGGCTTGTACAGATGCCCAGTACATCTCACACTCAGAGACAAAATGCTTCTAATATGCCAAACCTTTCATATAAAGTGAGGTTATAGTCCCTGCAATTGGTTGCAACCCACTAAAAACACATTTTTACCACAGAAAATGTAGAAACTTGTCTCTGTTGGTGAGATTTACTGGGCTTCTGTACTAGCCCATCGTCCCCAAGGGGTTGAGGATGTTATGTGAAAAACAGAACACATTTTGTAAAGTTTTGTCTTCAATTCATTGGTTTATTAGAAAAATTTACATGATCACATAACGCGTTTAATATTCAGAACATTCGTTTTCTAAAAGCATAGGGTTGATATTGTAATTTTAGACCCGAACTGGCAGCATGTTGGGGTACCTTTAAAAACAAAGGAGCAAGAAATATTTGAAGTGTCCCCTTTGCTCATCCTGTTTTTCTCCTACCCTGAGATATATGTACAATTTTACTGAATATTACGAAATGATTACATTTATCAAGGATCAAATTTTTTACAAGAGTCTGAGATATACATGTTATACCACGTTTACATTTACCGGGTTCCCAGCATTTCAAGAAAACAAAATTCCCTGATTTTTCCCTGATGAAGTTTCAAAATTCCATAATAATTATTTCAACTCATTTCCAGTTTCACATGTTTTCTATGTTGTTGCAGTGAACTATTTGGCGTGTAAAACATTGTAATGTAAAACTAATTAGTACTAGTACACAGGCATGTTGTTTTGATATGCAACAAAATACAACAGAGTCTGACTGACTACTTTCGATTTTTGGGCCAATCAAAATTCCCTGATTTGAGGCATTTTTATCAAATTCCCTGACTTTTCCCTGACTGGAAAAAAGTAAAATTAATTTCCCTGATTTCCCTGATTTATTGAGTTTTGATGCAGAGTTGACGACTTCTGCTGATAAAAAACATACTGATGCACGGTAAAAATCTTATTATGAGGGCAAAAACCATATTGTGGAAATAAATGAATTACATATATTAAGCATGCATATCAAATTTAAGACAAAACATATTCTACATTAAAATTCATATTTTCCTACTTTGGATAATGAATAGACATACTAAATATCATAACAACATTAATGGTTGGCAGCTCTGTTGATGGACATATTCAGCTTGTTTGGTTTTGATGAAGGGGCAAAGCCATACCAGTTATGACAACCCACATACCTTCTATAGTGATGACAATGGTACTATTGAGTGGTCCAGTGGCACAGGTATAGGTGCCTGCATCACCCTCAGCCAGAGGCCTGATGTACAGTCTGGTGGCAGTGGAGTTAACAGCAAAGATGAACAGTCTGTCTTTACCTGTTGAAGAGAAAAAATAACAATATAGTTGAAAATAGGGTTGAAACATATTTCTTCTCTCCTGGGGTCACTTACCAAATCAATGAACTTATATCAAGAGATTTGGTTCTTTTCTCCAATTATCATCTTCATCTTTGCCATCATCACCATTTAAAGGCAGCGGATCTCATTGATAAAAATCCCCACAGACCAGGAAAAGATAACCCATGCCCTTAGGCTATTGATGAAGGACATATGTCTGTGAAATCTGAGGGTAAGTAATTACCTAGAATTTAAAATACGCGAAAGAAAAACAATAGCCGTTTAGTGTACGTTCTATGGTAGGAATTTTTTCCTCACGAGAAAAAAATTCAAATCAGAGTCTGACGGTCACTATAATTACACTAAAACTGAGTTTCTAGCTCTTATATTTTGCTAAAGGTTCCCAGATGCTGTTTTCTTCTAAATGCCACTGTTAATTTTTAGGCAGTCAAAAGAGATGCCCTGCCTTTAACATCACTGCCTTAACCACCATTGTCATCATCATTGCCATCACCATTATTATCATCACCACCATCAATATTACCACAGTCATTACCACCATAATTATTATCACCATTAACATCATCACCATCATAATCTTACGTCATCTATATACACATAGTAGCGTTACCACATACTTGTACAAAACAATTGTGTGATACATGTTTGAAACTGATCCAACTTTAATAACAAATCTGATAAATATTGCTTAACATTAAAAGATGGCACCCTATAATACATGTACTACATATGTGACCCTATTTTCCCTACCAAGTTATTCTTAAACACATATCTTTTTGCTGATTTCACTGCCAGCATAATATGCATGATACCTTAACAAGAGTGTCGCTGGGGGCGAGCGAATTATACGCCTGCTTAATGCGTGGAAAATGAAACGTCACTGTGACTGACCTTTGACTTTGACCTCAAATCATAGGTTCCTGGGATCATGCTAGTCATCTACACACCAAATTATATGGAGCCTAGGTTAAGTTACTGAAGTTATCGCGTTTACAAGGAACTTCCAAGAGGAATGGAAAACTGTCACTGTGACCGTTGACGCGTTTGACTTTCGTCCTCAAATCAATCATGGGCTTCCGGATCCATGCTCTATCGCACACCAACTTAGATGAGCTGGTTAAGTTAACTGAGTTATGCTGCGTTTACAAGGACTTCACAAGAAGGTTAAGATTGAAAATTCACGTGTGACCTTGACTTTGCTTTTGACCTTCAAACTCAATAGGCCTTCCTGGGATCATGCTAGTTCATCAACCAGATTATTGAGGCTAGGGTTAAGTTAACTGAAGTTTATTGTGTGGCTTTACAAGGAAGTTAACGGACAGAACGGACACGAGCAATGATCCATAATACGTCCCAATAGCCTGGGGGCGTATAATAAAAAGGGCATCGCTCCAACCCCTAACACCCCCAAAAAAACTAATTGACGAGAGATCTCGAAATCTGTGATGGATTCATACATCAATTAAATCTCGGCGATTTCCCATTGCAACCTACGCCTGCGAAGCTTGAGTGCTACGGAAGGCAGATGAGCTAAGAATCACTGCATTTGAAAGCAAATGTTATTGCAGGATTTTGAGAGTCCCCTGGGTGGAACGACAGACAAATGAAGACATCAGGAATGAGCTTAATGTGCCTAGTGACTGGCTGCTGCAATATGTGAGGAAACCGAAGCTGGAATATTTTGGTCACATCATGAGACATGATGGTATGGAAAAGAGAGTCCTTGGGGCACACATTCCTGGGAAGCGTAGTACAGGAAGACCTAGATGTAGATGGGACAGAACAGTGAGGGAGGCATTTGGTACCATGCAGAAAGCAACTAGAATGGCTCAAAACAGATGTTTGTACCATGCTGCCGTAAGGGAAGCTACACTCTAATTAGAGTATGCTATGACGACGACGACGAAGACTACAACCAATCTGTTGACTAACTTGTCTGCCTAACACCAATGGTGTTTCCTTCTGGGTCCTTCCACTGGGGGTTCTGGGGGGCAAACATGCCGTGGGTGATACACAGGAAGGCTACTTTCTCATCATCATCATCATCATCATCATCATCATCATCATCATCATCATCATCAACAACATCAATGTCATCATAATCAACATCATTCATCATAATCACCATTATCATCATCATGATCATTACCATCATTATCATCAACCTTACCATCATCAACATCATTACCACATCATCATCATCATCAATATCATCATCACTGTCATGCTACATTCTCATCATCATCATTATCATCATCAGTGTCATCATAATCAACATCATTCATCATAATCACCATTATCATCATGATCATTACCATTATCATCATCAACATTACCATCATCAACATCATCACCACATCATCATCATTATCATCATCAATATCATCATCATTGTCATTATCACCATCATTGTTATCAATATCATCACCATCCTCACTGCATCAATATCATCATTGGGCTTGTATCGCTCTATCCCTATTAGTCCTGGTAACACAGGCTATAGTATGATAGTGGTGCTCTTTACTTCTGGATTTTACTTACTTGTCTGCCTGACCCCGATAGTGTTTCCTTCAGGGTCCTTCCACTGGGGGTTCTGGGGGGCAAACGTGCCGTGGGTGATGCACAGGAAGGCTACATTCTCACCGGTGTATGAGACTTGACTCTGCTCTGGCATGATCATGATGGAGATGGGCTCAATCACTGGGGAATGAAACAGACAGAGATAGAAGCCGTGTTCAGACACAGGCCGTTTTGGCCGGAGTATGGTCGGAGGAAGGGTCGGAGGAAGGTCGGAGGAAATGTCGGAGTAGTGCCCGTCTGGACAGAGGTCGTGGTAAGTTCCTCCGACCTTCCTCCAGCCATGATACTCCTGTTTTTTTCCAGGAGTATCGCGCTATCACGACTAGCCGGTACGAGTAAATTGCACGTGCGGACAAGCGTACTAGCTGCACTCGGAGTATCTATGACTTTACGACCAATTCATGTTTAATTTTCCGTAAGTAAGCTTAAAAGGATGTTTACTCTATCGCGTGGTTAATCGTAAGCACTTCTGGAAGTTACTCTGACCCCCAGCGATGATCCCTGCGAAGGGCGTGGTAAACTGGTTGGAGTTTCTCTCGTGTTCCGTCGTGTGGACACAGGGTCGTGGCAAGATAAATATCTTTGGAATTGTAATTGCTGCGGGATAAAATTTTACTCCGACTAGGAACCCACGTCTTTGAACATGGCTAGAGAGAGAGATAGCAGTCATATCAGTGTAAAGTACACATTTGTTGAATATTTTGTGTATTTGTGCTTTCTATGGGAAAATATGATCCCTGTCAAGTATTTAATGGGATCATGTTTTTGTGACTGAAAAGACTTTCTTTTATACATACATGTAGTTTGCCTTTGTTGTTTTCTTGTGGTTTAGCAATTCACAACTTACATCCATTCCTTGCATATACAGTGCTAAAGTGAACAATAAATCAAGGAGAGTAATAGCTGAAAGTCAATTCATTGTAGTTTGTTATTTTTTGCTTGAGAATAAAGTTGAAAGTGTTTTTAGTCCAAACTTGGAAAAATCCCTATGAAATATGGACAGTTGGCAAGTATGTGTTCAATGAAAAGTGATGGCCCAACATTATCAATTTGTGTTTTGAGTCATGGGTAAGTCCATGAATTTCCCTTTAATTCTTTACATCTGAGATTTTGTAATTCTCATATAATTAATACAAGGCAAATCTATGTTTCAAATGAACAGTACAGTTCACTCATATTTTACAAGGCAGGCTTCTAATATACACTTAATCAATCCAAGCACTGTACTAGCTCATAAATCAATTAGACATCGAGGCCCTGATGTATGGAATGCCTTGCCGCAGAGTCTCCGCGAGTTCAAAAAGATACAAACTATAGAGAGGCAATAAAAAACTTCCTCATCTTTCACATCTGAAATGTTATTTTTCTCTCAATTGTTACAATTGTTAAATATACCAACCTTTTTTTACCTGTATTGATTCCACAGTGAATGTCAATGCTGCTTAAACCTTTTCTTTTCTATACACGAGTACTGCTTGAATATGTTGAACAGTTAACATATTTTTGTTGACATTATGTGGAAATGACACGACAACAAATGATTCTCGTTACTGTTAATGACACCCCTCCCCATTCTTTATACTTATTCTTTAATTTCTCTACTTTCTATTTCTCTGTGTAAATAGCGTAAATATTCATCTGATTTGTAGTGTCAGATTTGTCTGATTTGTAGTATCTCAATGGTGTTGCATCGTTTCAAGATCTAGTCTAAGCTTATGCTGCACACCTACAGTATGTATGTTCATGTTTGCACTTGTATTTTGCGTACATGTAATTTGTAGATTGTATAACAGCCTTTTTTTCCTTTGTACTCTGTATACTCCTATGACAATATAATAATGGTTGTACGTCTTTGGAAATTGTGAACATGCATGAAATAAATAAATAAATATATAAATAAATAAATAAATAAATAAATGAATAAATAAATAAATAAATAAATAAATAAATAAATAAATAAATAAATAAATAAATAAATAAATAAATAAATAAATAAATAAATAAATAAATAAATAAATAAATAAATAAATAAATAAATAAATATAAATAAATAAATAAATGAATAAATGAATAAATGAATAAATAAATAAATAAATAAATAAATAAATAAATAAATAAATAAATTAATTAATTAATTAATTAATTAATTAATAAACAAATAAATAAATAAATAAATAAATAAATAAGTAAATGTCCATAATATTTAACTCACCTTGTAGCTCACATGCTGTACCATTAAACCCTGGTGGACAGTTACATTCCCCTGAGACACACGTACCTCCATTCTGACAAACTGGGTCGCAAGTAGGACCTAACGAATCAGGAAAATAAGAGAATAATTATAATAATGATAATAATGGGTTCTTATAGTGCACTATTCACAACAGTATCATAGCGTTTATACACATTATTATTACCCCGGTCACTGGACTCAATTCAATTTCACCGTGAGTTGTAACTCAGTGCCACCAAAAGAGGGATTGAGGTTTGTGATTGTCTCTGCAAACATAAATGGACTGTGATACTTGTTATTTGTGGGTTGGGTTTTTTTTTTCAAATACATTTACTTCCTTCATTTTAAAGTAAACAAATGGAACAAATATAAACCAAAGACACACTGACATTATGTATCAATAAGAACAAAATTGATTTAAATACAGAAGAAGGGTGCAAACCCATTAAAGCACATTTCAAAGATATAAAGATTAGGTTTATCCGTGAATATTAGCAGTGTTTTTACAGGGTTTTTTTCATAGATATGTTAGAAATAAAAAGTATGCTACATGAATATGAGAGCATTATAGAACAAATTTATTTAAAAAGATTTTCTGCTGGAAAATATCAGAAAACACTCTTTTTTTCATCGTGTCCATGCAGTTATAACGAATGTCGCTTTTCGTTCATTGGGTGAATGCAGGAGAGCTGATGTATATTCTCGATGATATTCTCTTGGGGGTACTGTAGATTCTTCTGACATAAGGCTGATGTAATGTGGTTATTAATGTGGGGAACTTACTGAGATTTTCGCAAGCTTCTCCTTCAAAGCTATCCGGACATAGACAAATGCCTTCAACACATCGGCCGCCATTCAGGCAACGAGGGATGCAGGGATGACCTGAAAAGATATTGAAACAAGGTTGTTTGCAAACTACAAGTCTCGCCTGATTTCGTGATCAATAAAACATGCAATATGACCTTTTGACCCCTAAATGACCTTTGACCTCTCCATCCTCATCAACAAAACATGTGGTATTATCAACTGATTGTTTGCTACGAGTTTGAACAAAATTGATGCAGAAATACATCATTTGACCTTTTGACCCCCAGATGGCCTTTGACCTCATCATCTTCATCAACACACATGTGATATTATCCAAGGATCACTTGTACCAACTGTGAACACAATTGATGCAGAAATAAAGAAATGAGAGCAAGTTAATCATGGCCTCATATCATTTGATCTTTTAACCCCAAGATGACCTTTGACTGCATCATCCTCATCAACACACATGTGGTATTACCCAAGGATCATTTGTACCAAGTGTGAACATAATTGATGTAGAAATAAAGAAATGAGAGCAAGTTAAACAAAAACCATTTTCGTAACAGACTAACAGACAAACAGACCAACAGACTAACAGACCAACAGGAAAAGTGATTACTAGGTCTGTGCCGAACTTCATTCAGGCGAGACAAAAAGATTGCACAGAAATATTATCTCAACATTTCAATTCTAATTTCAGTGTTTGCAGGGCTGCCAACTCTTAGGCAATGAGCGTGAGACTCACACATTTTGGCCCTTTCTCACGCCAGTATTTTGTTTGATTTGTCATGCATTTCTATGTGATCTCACGCATTTGGCCCCTTTGCTTATATCATTGACCTATGGGAGTCTCACACAATTTCATTCACTGAGATTGGCAACTCTGGTGTTTGTTTTCATATTTTTACTGCAAGTGCTGTCATACTGATGTAGGATGGTTATTTAGTAAGTTGTGTTTTCTTTTTTTGCCTTATACCTTTCTTCTAGTTTCTTTGTAATTCAGTTCAGTTCAGCTAATAGATGTTTATGTTGCCATCCATCTCATCGACCTCTGTCCTGCTTCCCTGTCACCTTCATTCCTATCCCATCCAGGTGTGTTCATTCATTACATCCCCACACCTGTTTATCATGTTCAACATTCATTATTACACAATCACCCAGCTTCTTGATCCTCTCATCCCCATCTTCTTCTGATTGGTTTATGTTTTGAATAAGGTCCCTACATTTTATTAGAGTCTTTCATTTCAGTTATTGTTCATTTATTCATTTGAATATTTTCATATGTATTATGTAAATTATGTTTCTTTGATTTGGGCGAGGCGGTCCTTGGTTGATTTTTTATTAAAGCAGAGCACTACCAGACTTCGTTGATATGCATTAAATCAACCCAGGACAGGTGCAAATCTTTCAACAACAAATTCCTAATTGTACATTTCCAAGCTCTAGATTAATTCAACACCTGGTCATGCTGGTTAATATTTAACAAAAATCTAATTATTAGATGGGCATTCCTACTTGTTGACAACATAAATTGTAGATTTCAGAGATTTAATTTTGGTCAACACCTGTTCAGGCTAGTTAATATTTAACTAAATTCTCATATAAACCCCTGAAAATAAGTTCTGCAACTTTGAGCATTGATATCTCTCTTGGTACAGTATAATTATATAATATTGGATGGCCTTGAGGTGGACACAAGAAAATATTGTACGACTTGTGACAAATATCGGACGAGTCGGAGACGAGTCCGATATTTTCATAACGAGTACAATATTTTCTGTGTCCACCGAAAATAAGCCATCCAATATTATCATTGTTATCTAAATCCACAAGAAATAATCTAATTAGAAATTTAACTGAATCCTCTCCAAATAAGAAAGTCTGTCAATGGCGACCCACTGATTTCATTCTTCGTGAGACGCGTCATTCCCCTTATCCATCAGAATTCACATCTTTCTCTTAATTTAGTAAATTGAGCAAAACACGCACATTATACAAGAATTACGATCATAACGATACAGTGTGATTTATATTTTTTTTACCCTTAGTTATATGTTATTTAAGTGGAAAACTGGATCAAATTGTTAGCCACACACATCAGTCAGACGTTCCCGATTGTAAAACATTTTTCCCTCACTGAGACATAATATAATATGATGCTTGAGGTGACAAAAGAAAATATGTACACTTTGTGACAAATATCGACAGAATCGCAACGAGTCCCGATATTCATAAGGATAAATTTCTGTGTCCACCGAAATAAGCATCCAATTTATTATTGTATGCTAAATCCAATAGAAATAATCGAAATTAAAAATAACGAACTCTCCAAATCTCTAAATCAATTGATGTCATGTTACCTCATCATTTCATTTCGTCTGGCGAGCAAAGTATTCCTATATCTGCATCAAAATTCGTCACAAATTTCCACATTAGTAAATTAACAAAACAAGCTCAGTTATACAGAAATGACGAGTACAATGATTTTATTTTGTTTAAGGTTCTTAGTTATATGGTGTAAAGTTGGAAAACTGATCAACATGTTCCGCACTATGCATTCAGTCAGTGCCCGGCTAAGAATCAACGTCGCCGAAGTGGTTACACATTTTTCGTCCATGAACAATCATTTTCCGATGTACCCTCTCGTCTAACCGCAGCGCGTATATGCGCATTCCTTTGCGCGCGGGATACGCGTTAATATCACAGTGCGTGAAACCCCCTATTTAGAAACCAATTTCCGATGTACCCCCTCGTCTAACCGCAGCACGTATACGCGCATTCCTTTGCGCGTGGGATACACGTTAATATCACAACGCTTGAAACCCCCTATTTAGATAACAATTCTTGATATTGGTGTCATTGAAAAACCTGTTTATTTCCTTTTATAATGATACCTGATTAACCATGATTATGGATTCATGGAATGTGCAAGACATTTTAACAAGGGGCCAAGTCAAAAGTGAAAAGCTGCAAAAATGCACACCAGTTCAGCATGCATTTGTATGGGGACTAAATTGTGTTTTATGATGTTGTGATGGTTTTTAGTGATGTGTCATGTGTTGATCATTGGAGGGAACCTTGCAAAATTGCCAGAATCCTAATGAAACTCAAACAAAATGATAATTTCACAATTACCCACTTAAATCTAATTTCATATTCAAACACTTTATTAAAAGCCATTGCAGCTTTTCACTTTTGACTAGGACCCTTATTTAAATGCCTTGCACATTTCAGGAATCCATGATCATGGCAAATGACCTATCATTGTAAAGGGAACAGGCCTTTTAATGATACCAATAAATTATACCATAATACCAAGAGAGATATCAATGCTCAAAGTCGAGTTGCAGAACTTTTTTGAGGGGTTTATTTAGTCAGGCTCATTCAGGGCTGCCACTGAAAATTTTAATTTCCCCCTATGCCGCGTGCGTATTTTCCCCTACGGACACTACTTTTCCCCCACGCCCAATAGGTCAATTTTTCCCCTACGGAGCTATGAATTTCCCCTACAAAAATCCACTTTTCCCCTATGAAGGTACGTTTTCCCCTACAAAATAACCTTTAGTAAATGCGAGAGTTTTATTCTAATTGAGAAAGTTGATATTGTGATCACCTCGATACTGATCTAGCGTGCGTTATGGTTTCGTAATTATACAATATAGTGACCAACTTGGACAATGGATTTACCCGAATAATGTCTACTGATGAATATATTTGGGAGTTCTTCGAAAATCTTTGAGGATTTAAGAATATCTTTTGAAAAATGTCAAAACCCCCTACAAACCCTCAAAAATCCCTACTTTCCCCTACGGAGGGTCATTTTCCCCATAGCGATTCCCTACTCCCTGTGGTTGGCTAAATTTCCCTACGGTAGGGATTTTCCCCTACGAGTGGCAGCCTTGAGTCAGGCTCATTCCCAGATTGGCATTCCAACTTGTTGACAAAATACATTGTACATTTCAGAGTTTTAATTTGGGTCGACACCTGTTCGGGCAAGTTAATGTTTAACAACAGTCATGGACAAATTATTGTTAACATGTTACAAAGAAAATGAATTCAAATTACTAATCACAGCTATGTATGAGATACATGTCACTTTTCTATGGATACAAATATAAATTTCAACTGTTATTTTCAGAAATTGCTTGACACATTAAAGGTTAGTGACATGATTGGGAACACTTGAAAATGACTCAAGAACCAAATGAGTTGAAATACATACCATCCATACACTACGGGCTGCCAACTCTCACGCAAAGAGCGTGAGACTCACGCATTTTGGTCCTTTCTCACGCCAAAATTTGATTTGATTTTCGATACATTTCTATTGATCTCACACATTTGGACCTCTCACTTATATCATTAGCCTATGGGAGTCTCACACCAGTGAATTCACCGACATTGGCAGCTCAGACACTAGCTAGAGTGGATCTCACAGCTGGAAGGATTTGTGTTTAATTTGTTTACATAAGGAGAATCAAGTATGAACATATTGGAATTTTAATTTTATCTGGGCACAATAAAAATAGGACCCACAGAGAGTCACACAGGTTTGCCTGCCACAAAGAATGTTGACATTAGTTTTTTTTAGAATGAGTCAACGTTTGACTACAAGATTTTCACAGGAGAATCCTTGCATAGTTTACTTTATTCTAGAGTAGTTTCAACCCAAGTTGAGGACTACCCCCAGTCATGTCATTTACCTTTAATTCCTTTTTAAGATTACTTGGCATACATGAGCTTTAGTCTGATGTAAGAAAAGGATCTGAATAAACAAATATTTTATTTTATTTTGTCTACCACTATAATTTGTAATTATATAACATGAAGATTCTTTTCTTTCATTTATGCGAGGACATGTTATTTAAGCAAGTTGATAATGAACTACACATAAAAAGAAAGAGATAAATTGATTCCTGTGAAAAATAAATCTTGAAGGAGTTCTTACTTGTGTTGTAGATGGTCAATGAGATAGACTGGCCCAGTGGTCCAGCACTGCAGCTGTAGGTCCCACTGTCTCCCCCTGTGACATTGGTGATGCGTAGCTGGGTGATGCGGGCAGACTTACGGGTGGTATAGATACGATTGGAGTCACCTGGGAGGAGAGATATTGATACCAGAATATTTGGGAATGGCAGTTGGTATCTCAGGGGCAAAACTAACACTACTTCATTTATTTCATAAATTTATAAATCACTAACACCCATTATCAATATCTTCATCATCACAATCACAGGAGTTCACAGCCATCACTACAAAACATACTGCAGCTGTAACCACAAAAATTGCAGCCACTATCATCACCACCATGAGTTTCATCACACAATCATCACCACCACATCAACAACATCCATCATCACTAACATCACCCTCACCATAACAATCACTTCTACCATCACCACCATCACTACCACCATCACCATCACCACCATCACTGCTACCACTACAACCACCACCACCAATATCCATACCACCACAGCTACCACCACCATTACTAACACTACTACCACCATACTACTACCACTACCATCATCCCACCACCATCCCCACCATCACTACTACCACTATAACCACCACCACCACTATCCATACCACCACAGCTACCACCATTACTACCACTACTACCACCATCATACTACTACCACTACCATCATCCAACTCCCACCACCACCACCACCATCACATTACCTGCCAACCCTGAAAGCTAAGAAATAGGAACAAATTATTTTTAAAAAAATTTAAGAATAGGAACATTCCTGAATTTCCTATACATTTCTACAGACAAATTTGAACAAAAATAGGAACAAATGGGTTAAAATTGCTCTTTTCTTTTCCCAAAAAAAAGGAATATTCCTATTTAATTTTTTTGAAACCATCGCAACCACCGCCACCATCATCATCATTGAACAGCATTACTCACCAAAGACTATAGAGTTGATGTATTGGTTTTCTCCCTTCCTCCATCTTGGGTTCATAGGAGCATCAGGCCCGTTGGTGATACAAAGGAAGCTAACATTACCACCCTCATTGTAGCTGTTGTCAGGATCCAACTCAATGCGGAGATGGGCATCAATGTTTACTATTATGCAATGAGAAATATATCAATTTCACTTTCAACCTCACTTTGTGACAAATATTAGGTTTTTTGACACATTTTTATAAATATCTGCAGGATTACCAAAAATATATATTTTTTTCCAAAATGGCTCTTTTTTATGCTTGCATTATTTATTGTGATAAGATGTATGAATAGAAACTATTTAAACAGCTCCTGATATTAATTAAGTGAAAGTGCTAACGCTAACACAAAGTATGATGTTGGCAAGCCCGGAAGAAACTGCCATCGCAAAATGTTTTGCACTACGAATAACCAAGTATTTTTTTTTCTTTCAAGAAATCAAATAAGATACAAATTAGCGATTTAAAAGTTATAATCAATATTTCTCAAAAGCAATGATTAAAAAACTTCTTCTGGCTATTACCTGTAAATTGACAAAGTTCACCAGTGTACTCCGGAGGGCAGAAACACCTGTTGTCAATGCATGTGCCGCCATGGTAACAGGACTGGGAACCATGGCAACCGGGTACTATAGTAAACAAATGGGAAATTTATCAGATTTACATCTCACATGAAATACATGCTGTTGTAGATGCGAGTGTGTTAATTTAAAGCAGTCACAGCATTGTCAAAAATGAGCAGTGTGAAGAG
>JZLH01S0457490.1:25514-37067 GCA_001188425.1 Eucidaris tribuloides | reverse complement strand
AACTCGTAATTATTTTGTACGTATCGAACTTAACGTTGTTTGTATATAATGTCAATTTGTTTGTAAATAAAATGCTTTTGTAGAAAACAAAAATACTGTGCGATGTTTGCATTCCTTTCAGAAACTGATCAGAACCCAACATAAATGTTATGACGTATAAAGTGAAGTATATCTTTGAATGTAACGAGCACACAGTAAAAACGTTTGTTAAATTTTTTTTACAACGTTGTTTACAGTATGAAGTGATCAGGAATTGTTTAAAAGTTAAAACAAGTGTTTACTAATTGAAACAGCGATGTTCAATTTTTTGAACAATCAATATTAAAAATTGAACATTGCTGTTTAAAACTTTAAACAATTATTTAAAGTTTTAAACAATACGTGATCAGTTCATATACTAAACAGTGTTGTATAAAATTTTAAAACAGCCGTTTTTATTGTGTACAGTTGGGTGTTGAGTGCATGATTGCTACAATAATTGTGTCGAGTTTCTGAGTGTGTATCGTCATCTGTCCTCGTCAACATCCTAAACATATCGTATTATAAATTGTATTCTGAGATAATTTAATTACAAGTTTTAAAAGTTTTTTTGTCCAACTGTGTGATGCATAAAATATACATTTATATAAGTGACATATGAAAAATATCATGGCCATCACAGAAAGACGTTGATTTTTTTTTAATCTATCAATTATGAATTCGCCGAAAAGCAATTAAGATACACATTGTGACCTTGTTCGGGATAGCGGTGGTGGATGTGTTTCTCCGTGCATGGATGAATGTCTTATAGCTTGTTTGTGTTTATAACATATTTACACTGTACAAAAGTTTCGGCAATTACCGTGGAGTCATCATTAGGTGTTCCCCCAAATCAGCTCACTAAGATTAAAGCACAATTTTAGTTTTGGCGATTTTTTTTTTTAATTTGAAAGATATATGCCCAAAGGTCATCACATCAATAACAGATTCTGAATGTCTTTATTTTTTTTTAATTAATTAATGAAAATCTCGGGGGGGGGACCGCCGAGATTTTCAACTATATTTTACATTATAGCATCTAAAGGGTTAATAAGGTGATGAGGTATAATTCAGATAACCTTAACAACTTATTAATCCTTTGGATGCTATAATGTAAGGTATAGTCGAAAAACTCATTAATTAATGTAAAAAATTAAAGACATTTAGAATCTGTTATTGGTGTGATATGACCTCTGGGCATAAACCTTTCAAATTAAAGAAAAATCGCCAAAACTAAACTTGCGCTTTAAGATCGGGTCCAAATGAAAACAACACACAGCAAAACACTCCATCAACTGAAGAAAAATGAAACTGCAAAACTAAAACTTTCTGCAGGACACATGATGTGACTTTTGGTTGATTAATTGCCCATTTACAGTTTATCCCTGAAAGACTGATGACCATAATCCCACCCTTACCTAAATGGCTATTATTTTAAAACGAATAAAAGAATTACGTTTTCGTTTCATGTGTTTAATTTGATCTCTAAAGTTGTGAATAACCCTTGATACCAAATTTACACATCCCGCATATGATTGCGGAGATACGTGACAATTTTCATCACATGTCACGAAAAGGGGGTCATTTGTTTGTGTTTTCAGTGTATGGGCAGTGACAGAAATATTACAGATACAATTGTAAAATTTTCATTCGATTCTCCTGAGGTAAATTTGATAGAAAAGCATATTACTTGAATGAAAGACATGACAATTTGGAAGATTTGCTAAGTTAAGAGTACTCTTATTTGTAACTCGGCAGCTTACGGGGGGAAATGGGCATAAAACTTTGTACTCATAATATGAGTATATCATATCTTAACTCATTTAAACCACCAAATGATCGTTTTGAGGTTCATTTTTTCCAGGGCTTCATTATTTATACCTAATCAGAGATACTGATAACATGGAAGATTATGTTACTCGATTTTTTTTCAACTGTGATCATTGTAAAATTATGATATAAATCCATTACTAGGGCCCTATCCAGAAATTCTATGGATATGTCCACCCTGGTTGCCTACAACCTTTACACAGGCGCCGTATTGGCAGGAAATTTCTCGTGGGGGGGGAGGGGGTGTGTCATCCCGGCCGGAGACATACCTAGGTCCAAAATCTTTCCAAGCGGGTCAAATCCAGCCGAAAGAGTCAGCTCTTAGGGGGGGGAGGGGGAGTTTGACTTGCAGCGGAAAAAATTGCCGCAAGGGTAGCCGAAGCTCATCAGTTGTTCTGCGTGTGCTCTGTGTAATGTGGCAGATTTAAAACACCGCTCCCTCGTTCGCACCAGAAAAAGAGGTATTAATCCAGGAAGCAGGTGTGGGGTGTTTGGCGGTGTTAAACGACCTCTCCCCCTTTACAAAAAAAAGGGAAGGGGGAGTGGTAGTGTTTGAACACCCCAAACATCCCCCCCCCCCGAATACGCGTATACATGTTGATTGCCCGTATTATACGTCGTGTACAAAAATGGAGCCTGGACCTTTCTGAGAGATTAGATGAAACATTTTCTCTACCCCCCCCCCCCCCCGGGTTTCTTTGTTATTTCGAGGTTTGAGGTAATGGTGATGTTTTGGTTGGTAAAGTTGGTGTGTACTCTCTGTATTGAATTTGAATAAGAGTTGATCTCCCACTGACCCGACCCATTGACGTCACGGGCAATCACAAGTTCACAACAATAAACCGCGTTCCTTTTTCGTAGACTTTGGACCCGTCTACGTGAACGCTTCCATGACAACGCTGCCTGACCGCAATCATACATCAAACATTATGATATGATAAAACGTTAACAATAGTTTTATACCACTGTATCAAAACGAGACCTAGAGCATTGTCCTGGCTTATTGATGTCCATTTGTATAGTTTTGCAAAACACTATTATGTTGAAAAACTCGCAATTCTATAGCGTCAAAAGTTTGAGTTTCCAATTTTTCCAAGACAGTGTGAGCTAACTTTTCCGCTTGTTGATATACATGTACAATAACCATAACGAAATAAGAGTATTATATTTTTCCTGATATCTAACCAAATATTATATCTATGAGTTAACATGGTTATGAGTTAGCATGGTTAAAGCTGAGAAATTAACATTTCGGGGTGTTTGATTCTTGTTTCCTTGCTTGCTTATTTGCTTTCTTTCTTTAAACAGTGTGTAATTTAAGGAGCCATTTAAGTAATAATAATAATTTAATAATACATGCACAGACATTTACATCCAGTAGTGCTTTGCTCAATGAATATTTGTTTGTCTTTGTGGAAGAAAGGACAAATTTACAAACTATAACAGATAAAAAGTCCTGTAAAGAACAATAAAAATATGGAAGAAGAAAGAAAAAAGGGAGGAGGAAAACAAAAACAACAGCATTCATTTTAAAGTGTATCACAGTTGAAGTATATTGTATTATTACAAAAAGCCCATCATGAAACTTTAAAGCTTAATGCGCTTAACATTAAACTTCAATTAATTGGGATTTTTTCATAACTCTGAAACGAACTCTTAATTGAAATTCTAATTCCGTTTTCCTGTTACGTTAAATCTTTTCTACAGGAGTTAATGTCATTAACATGAAAAACGGAGGAGATCTAGAGTAAACATGTATACCATAAGTTTAAGATTGTCAAAACTTGCTGAAAAAATAAATAACATTTTCTGTAGATAGCAGGTCATGAATAGTGCCATAAATTTCTGCTATGAACGACGGTTACAATTTATCTCTTTAAAATGTGGAAAGTTCATCCTTTACGGAATGAATTTCTGAGAATAGTCAAAATGAGATAATTCAGATAGAATTTGGATTGATTTAGTTTTTTTCCTGTCTGTCCCCAGGGATCTCTCAGCTAGGTCAGCTTTTCACTTAAGTAACCCTTAGAGAGTGAAATTCCCATAGTTTCACTCTTACGTTTCCTCAAAATTAATCTTATATTCTAGCATTCATCCTTTAAAAAGCGAACTGTTGCAATATTTCATTTTTCTAAGATTTGACATACCCCTTGACTACACTATAACTTTGCTTGTCATGGTATTCTATAGCATCTTAATTCTATTTAAAAAAATATTGCGATTGCTATGTAAATACACTTTAATCCCAAATACACTGATAATTGATTCGTTGTTCAAATGTTCAAGCTATTGAAAGCAATTTGTGGCTATGAATAGGGATATAATAATGACGTCATTGTTTGTGAAGTTGCATTTGTTCATTACGTCATCATTAGTTTATCAGTTTAAAATCTATAGGTTAATTTGGTCACCTGACTATATGAAACCGGTTGCACTGCGTACACAAACATGTACATGTACTGCATGTATCTCTGCCAGTAACGTTAATTTGAGTCCACATCTATCTATGTGTCTGTCTGGAGGTGTCACCACTCACAAATTCTGCTACCAAAATGTCCGCCTGTTGTCACGATAGATATGAACGCCGTGCTCTTCGGGTAAGTCCAGTAATTTTTTTCCACATATTGTCGCTAATCTATAGAAAATATTAAAAATGGCACACGTCAAATTATTTTTCAGGGAAACACGAGTCATGAAATTTTTTTACTCAATTTGGAAAGACCAGTTTCGATAACGCGGGTTGCCTGTATGTCGAGTTGTGAAGTTGGTAGGCCTATTTGCGAACTGATTTTTCAGCAGTATTATTCTGATAAAGATATAGCAAGTTTGACCACACTTAGCTGTAAGCATTTCTCAAAATAGCTGCGGCCTTGTTTGAAATTATTGTTAACTGTACAGTCTTCAATATGATTTCATCGGTAGCACTTCTAAGACGCGAGTGTTGAAATTACCATGCAGAGGTGTCGATATCTTTTGATGATTGGGAGATAATCTGCAAAAAGACTCGATAGAAGACCACACCAACAGGTGTTGAAACTACACTGTGATGGTGTAAAAAAGTAATCACCTATAGCACTAGTTGGTGTTAATTTGACACTTTAGCTGGTGATATTTTAAACGCTGCACTGGTTTCAACACCTGTAGGTGTGGTCCTCTATTGAAGTTGGAGTTTTGTTGCTTTGGTGGAAATTTTCCACAATTTTTCCAACATCAAGTAGTTTAGCGGGAAAGTTCTTATTCTTCTTGTTAACTCCCTAAAGAACGCTTTAGATTTTGAAATGACACCCATGGGTGCAAAAGTAACACCATGAATAAACACTGGAAATTTAACTCCAGCTGGGTTTTCCAAATTCAACACTCGTCTTTTTGCAGTGTGGTGTTGGGAGTCACCGGCAAGGGAAAGGTATAAATAGACGCCACCCCCACCCCCACCCCCACCCCCACCCCCGCTCCTTATGCCAGTGTATGTAGGTGACAACAACATGTACACTAACAAGGAAAGCGGGAATTAAGTGTTTAGTGTATAAGAAGATGTATTCAACCCGGGGGAGGGAGAGGGGTATACTTGCCTAGTAAGGTATACGAGAGTGTGCCGCTCTGGTAGGTGACTTTTTTGCAAGAATCCTAAAACCTAGGGTATGTTGTTGTTTTTTTTGGGGGGGGATCCTTAAACATGGGGTATGATGTTGAAATTTTACTATTTATACTAGATATTTTTGCCTATTTCGTTGCTTTAAAAATGCACAAAAGGTAATTTTTCTTAATAAAAAAACCTTAATAATAGGTACCGTCTTCCGCCAAAATGCCCCTTTACGATGAGTCGGGTTCTCCAACTTCAGTGGCACACCCGGTCGTCGGAACCAAACCTGACCCCCCCCCCGGAATTCAACGCATTGAAACAGTTGTTTTCTATCTGAATTTAAAATATCACATTAGTATACGTATAAATATGTCTTATTGTGCATTTTACATTACTAAAATTCTTTTTACTCTGTTTCAGCAAGAGGCGAAGGCTGAACGTCGAGAGGACAGGCTTCGGGCCAGGGCCACCGCCCAGCTGTGTCGGGGCAATGTGGGCAAAGCCATGGTACTTCATGTAAGTAGCTTAATTCAACAACCTTCAGAAGGTCGTCCGCAGTATTGAATGGTTCGACCCGCCGACAAATATCTTGATGATTCGAATGCATTTTCATGATTCTGAAGAAAAAAAACTTGATGAGGAAAATGAGAACATCAATTATGTTGGCTTATTATTGTGTCATCGTATGTGTTGTTGTTGTTGTTGTTGTTTGTTTGTTTGTTTGTTTGTTTGTTTGTTTGTTTGTTGTGTTGAGTTTTTTTTTTTTTTTTTCGGGGGGGGGGTTATCGCTTTGCACCATTTGAGACAAATTCCCCAGCATTGATATTCACCCTGGTCAGTGTATACTTCGGTATATATGTTCAGATCATTATTTTGGTTATTGGGGCAATTTCGACAGCTACCAATAATAATGTCAATTACTCTTTAAGTCAAGTAAGTCAAATTTCGACGAAGGACAAATAACTGATGTTATTCTGGTATTCGTTCCTGTTTTGTTTTCATTTTATAGGCCAAGGCAGATCATGCCCACGATAGGGCAATGGCAGCAGGTATGAGAGCAGACGCCCACCATTACGCACACGTAGAGTATCCATGTTATCCTCGCACCTATCCTCAGTGTAATCCACCCCAGTGCTACCCGCCTCAGTGCTACCCGCCCCAGTGCCATGAAACTACGTCTGTTGTTCAGGTAAGTACAAACGACATGCCGCGCTTGCACTAGAAGGGCGTTAGCAAGTGCTCTAAGCAGAAGGTCGTTAACAGTAAATTGCCTCTAGTTTGAAAACCATGGGCCAATTTGATATTTGAACTAAGAGACTGCCAAAAGGTCCTAAAAGGTCAAAATAATTTGATAATAATTTGGGTTTCCAAGTAGGAGGCAATTTACTTTTAACGCCCTTTTGCTTAGAGCGCGTGCTAGCGCCCTTTTGCTTAGAGCGCGTGCTAACGCCCTTCTGCCAGTGGCACGACGAAAAAAAATGAAAATTATAAGAATGGATAGAACGATCTTTACTTAAGGTATTCTATTTATGTTCGTAATTCAACTATATGCCCAGTGTTGCGCTTTCTAATTGAGACATGGATGTTCTGGACTACGATCATAACACTATTAATGTGTTTTTCCTCTTGTTCGCAGGAGATATATTATGTAACACCAATCCCCCACCCTGCGCAATAAAACTAAGCCAACAGGTACAGCCGTTCCCGCACCGCACAATGCACTAAGTTTCACCCGACGGGACAGTCGAACCACCACCCACCCGTTAAGTTGAGACTTAAATATTAATTTATTTTTTAAATACCGACAATTGAGACAAAGTTTAATGCCACAAAATCAGTTTAAGTCCACTTATTACAATTATCGTTTCTTGTTACGTACATACGTATGTCTTTCGATAACGTCCCCTTATGATACTTTCATTATAAGCCAACCTTCAGTTCAGTTCACGTACATAAAACAATATATGACATTATTATCAGTACATAAAAGACAACAAAGATAATACAACAATAACATTATATGCTTAGTGTAAGGGGTTTTCCCTTCAAGCCAAACAGATCGAAACCTAATATAGAAAAGCTGAGAACCCTTAACAATGGAAACAAATGGTTTTCATAATTCATGTTTATCGTTACAATTCCTTGAATTTTGCTGTTCTAAACGACATTTTAAGTTTACTTATCAAAGGATTAAATTATGTTAACATATCATACGCAGAAAGAAACAATATTTTTTAAATTTGAAAAAATAATGCGTCTTATTATTGTAAAGGTATAGTTGATGGTTCGGGCCTGAGTTGTGAATCTATATATCACATTTGTTTTTCCAATAATAAACTGTTTTAAATAGTGCCGATTCATTGCCAGTTTTTTTTTAAACTTAAGAAAATGTAATATAGCATTGTTGCTTTAGTTTCACCAAAATGTCACTTAGCAGAAACGTTTTAATTAACGGTTTATGGACTGTCTATAGTTTATTTAATTGTCTGAACTGATACCTTGTTAAATTATTTAAATTTTCAGGGTGTGTTTACAGTGCCCTTATAAGAAAAACCTTAATCCGATCTGTGGTAGTTTCAATTATATTATAAATTATCCACATCATAGGTTAAAATCTCAGTAAAAAAAATGTCAAGCAAATAAACGTGACTATTATTGTTTCTGTCTATTTTATTCCACAGCATATTACTAGGTACGGAGTACACAACTCGCCTTACACCTGTTTAAGAGGAGTATGTTTCACTCACAGATGGATGCCTGAATCATGGAGCAACTAAATATACAGCTCCATGCCTGAATATAATATTGAACGCTTACCGTTGCTTGCTTTCTACCGGTGCATACATAACAATGGACTTATTCATCGTGAGTGTGATAAGAAGTTAGACTACCAACTTAAAACGACGACTTCGTTTCCACGATGTAGAGTTTTTAAACTTAAAGTTATGAGTTTGTTTTACAAATATTTAGAAACATAACATCAGCGCATTTTGGGCGCAAGAATGTGCGTAATTTGTAAACAGGTTTATGATTGGTTATATGGAACGGTCGATAACCAAAAGCTAAAAAAATATTCTTTAACAGTTTGGCACGCATTCGTTATGAGATAATGTGTAAACTGCTTCGATTTTCTTTTATGTTAAGTTGTATTTTCAGTTTCAATAGAGATTTTAGGAGCGAATGCCCAATGGTGGCGATTCCCAATGTCATCCTGAATGATTACATACAATATCTTTCAATTTCAAAATATTTTCACATACAGAAACAAAAATACAAACCAAGCAAATGCAAAAGAAATAGATAATTAAGGAACAGCTTTGATAATCGCGGAAGTTTTATGCATACGAAATTAAAATAAAGAGAGTTTGAATTAAATTGAATTGAATTGAATTGAAAGTTATTTTCTTCTCCATAAATACAGTACAAAATAATCATTCGGTATAAAATAACAGGGACAAATTGTGTTTACATAATTTATACAATGAAATGGATATTTGCCATGTCAAACAATATAATTGCGTAAACACCTTTGAATGATCATACAAATTCGTGTACTATAGAATAGCAATTTGTCATCCTTTTCATTCGTTAATCATACAACAGAAAATGTTTATCATATGAAACCAATCACATTGTAATACATAATGCATAATCATGAATTATTATTACACTTATGAAAATTAAAAACAATAAATAAGTATTATAATCATGAGACGTCGAAGTTTCATGATATGACATAATATGAATAAATTTTGTATTTTGCATGCATTTTCTTTCAATAGTTTCGAAGATTTTTAAATTTTGGTGATAACTGAGGCCTTAGTAATCGTATGATGCACTGTGTCTAACACATTAAAAAGAATTTAAACATTTTTGTACGAACCATGAACTAAAGATAGAACTTACCGTGTCAAAAAAAATTCATGCCTGTTTTAATATTGTCTGTATATTTGTTCTATATTATTTTGTCAATAAACATTGTGAATATTAAATCCAATGTGCAATTATCTGTCGTACTGATTCCAGTTTCGAACATTTTATCGAATGACTCTGATCAGTTGAGGAGTAATATGTGGGTGACAATTTTATTTTCAAAGTTTTATTATAAGAAATTTCACCAACTCGAATTCTAAGTAACTTTAAACGATTTATTTTTAAATATTCAAAATTTGTGGAAACTTTTGGAACAGACTTATTTTCTACAAGGGGAAGTTACCATCAAATAGTTTCACTGAAAAGAATTCATCACTGTTAACTAGGTTGGATATTCAGTTTTCATTTTTTAATGTTATAGTAACATAAGTTACACAAATAAATCTTATTTCAAGTATGAAACCATGGCAACCAAGTTTCATTAACTTTAAAACCATATTGGCGATACCCGTCAGAATAAAACCAAAGTAATCAATTTGATGTCATCATTTATTCATTACATTCCCATCTAACTTTCAAACTTTTTAAAAGTAGGGTCGTGAAGGTTTCTGATTGAAATTTTGTGAATTATGACCAAAAATTATTAAAATCGTTGTGAGAAAAAACTATTTCATTGCCGGACCAACGAGTCAGTTTTAATAATAAGAATGATCTCCCTTCTTCAGAAAACCAACCTTTTTGAGAAAAATATTTCTATATACCGTTTCAATACCAAGCCAGATTTTATTTTTTAATGAAATATTTTCCTATAAATGTGTTTTTAAAACCTGCTAAATATTAACTTAAAAGTTACCATCATTTTTTTTAACTTACATCCAAGATAAAAGGCGGATATTGCAAAGAATTCAAACAGAAAAATGTGCACTCACTAAATGGTTTACCTGTAATAAATGGAAATAAAATACATTTATTGCATAAAAATAGTGTTAAACAAATCATGCACAATATGAGCGACATAATCGTCGGGGATCTTTCTGACCTAATTTAATCCAACTTCTATCATGTCTTAAGATTGATATTGTATTGCTCTTAACAAGTCTTTTGATATGAAAAAATACATAAAAATAACAATACACACAAAAAAAATCAAAACAGATACATGTAAGATTAGAAAAAATATATCTATAGATTTATCACAAAGGTGTGTATCGAATTAGCCCAGAGAGGGACCCTGCACTAGCAAGGTGTCGAGACGTTAGCTTTCGACTCTAATGGAGATCCCTCAGGACTGCGGCTCGTCCGATATGTTGAGGTAGATTTTAAAGGTGGGAATCTCATCTACAACCCTCCCAAAATACAGCAAAACATTATTCATGTCCTTATGCCATTTGTAAAGAGCTTGCCAGTGAAATCTGAACATCAGAAATAACCTAGATTTTGAAAAATGAGCAAAAAAGCAATAGTTGTGTATTGTAAGTTCTATGCACACAGTTTCAAACCTCATTTCAGGCCTATTGCAGTACTTGGGTAATACCAGACGGTTGACCTACTTCTGTGCTGGCATGTGTCTGGCACAAAAGGAATGCAAGGTCATCTGCGTGTACAATCTATTGCATTTAGCTCTCAGTGGCACTGTCCACTGAGGTAAAAAGAGACCTGCATGCACGTCTAAAAATAGACTAGTGCTACTGGTAGAACTTTTGTCACCCGAGATGAAAAGTCAAATCGAAGTCTAACGTTTTCTATAATTCCACTAAAACTGCGTTTATAGCCCCTACACTTTACTAAGGGTTCTTAAATAGCATTTCCTATATACCAGTGTATTTGCACAATGTGGCCTGCAAGAGAGACACCCGCGGCCTTTAAGCTTATATTCATTCGAATCAGCATTGCACCATATCGTACTTTGGTCTATGAACTATTGAACAACAAACTAAGGGTGTTTCAAGACGAAACTTGCCACGGACATGATAATATTGTGTGTGTTTCGGTCGTTTTGGGGGTGACCTCGGGGATTGCTCGGAACCCCGAGTGATCCCTGGGGTCGCTCCGGAATGGGTGGAAATCGCTAGGGTTCGCTCAGGATTCGCTCAAGTGTCGCTTGACTGGGTTCGCTCTTTTTAGGCATTCGCTCCTGGGGGGGGGGGGGGCTGGGACAATTTTACTCCTTTTTTGGGGGGGGGGTTAAGTGAGTAGACATTTATATTATATTCTAGCTGCGCCGCTATTTCCTTGTTAATTTGTAATATAAT
>JZLH01S0457490.1:7403-17463 GCA_001188425.1 Eucidaris tribuloides | reverse complement strand
GATAATTCAATATCATTTTCTTATTTGCCAATAAACATAAAGTTATCACAGTATCACTCTGTGAAATGAAACAAATCCACACAAAGGTCATCACCTGCCCGAAAAAAACAGTGTCATAGTGTGAACGCTGTGACCAGTGTCACTCTAGGTGTTCACACTGTGTTCACTATGCGATCACACTGTGACTACATTGTGGGTATTTTTCAGCAGGAATATGCACACACTTAAAATAAACAAAATAAACTTAATTAAGGGTCAGCTGGGTGCAACTTATTCATCTAGTCATTTTGTTCACTCTTTTTAAATCAAAAGTTAACTGATTGCTTGGGTAAATAAACTACGGTAGTTTGTGTTTAAGAGTGGATAATTTTTGAAGTAGAATTAGCATGGGTTATCATTCCCTTAAATCAGTTTTATGACATATTTTGGGGTTTCTTGGGAGAAATTTGAGATTGGTTCTATTTTTTTGTGACGCTGTACAGATGAGGCTATAGATGATACTCGCAATTAAGATAACCACTATCATTTTACTTCTCTTTTCGTCTAGGGGATGTCCAAGCGTGCTGCAAGAAAGGCTGAGGATGCACGTCAGAGGGCAGACGCCCACCAGGCCGTAGCCCACCATCAGCAGTACCACTGCGGTGCCCCCCTCCCCTGCCCGCCGGCTCATCATCAGGTTCCCGCTCATTATCATGTAGCGACAGTGGAGGTGGCTCAAGTAAGTATGACACAAAAAGGAAAGAAACACTGTTCTTAATCTGCCGGTCGTGAACTTCAGAGATATCGCATTTTCTTTCGGGTTCCGAAAGAATATGAACATGAGGTAAAATTTGAATGATACACGGTATAACAGGCATAGTTGTTGACTCGAGTCGGTGACTTGGACTCAAGTCAGACTCCATCAGTCGCCAATTTTTCTGACTTGCGACTTGACTTGGCTTGTGGGCAAATGACTTGTGACTTGACTTGACTTGTGAGCGAATGACTTGAGACTTGATTTGACTTGACTTGCGCAAAAATGACTTGAGAATTTTGAAGTGACTCGAGTGATTTTTTTTAATCGACCTATACGGTAATCACGGTACGTGGAAAAGAAGCAGATAGACGCGTAGACACGCGTCTGTCTGTTTTTGTTTATAAAATTTTTAAAAACTCTTTATTCTTGGTCCATATGCACCCTCTAGATGTCCTTTCTTTTATTCAACGGCCATGCTGAATAATGTTTTCTCATCTCAGCAGAGTGTGCGGAGTTGTTTTTTTGGGGCACACTTTTTTATGTTGTTGGACTGTTGACTTGCGACTTTACTTGACTTGTGAAAAAATGACTTGCGACTTGGCTTGACTTGTGGACAGATGACTTGTGACTTGACATGAGACAGAATGACCTGCGACTTGACTTGACTTGACTTGACTTGAGAAAAAAAAATGACTTGGTTACAACATTGATAACAGGCCTCTTCACGGGAGCTGCCATGCGGGTGGATTTTTGAGGGGCATAATACTTCTGAGAAGAAAAATAATACCGGGTGGACCTTGTTTTCTATTATCAATTTACACCATAAAACACCTGCTTTTGGACCTAAGCAGGGGCTAAACCTGTTTTCAATGTAACAAGGTGTCGATAATCTAAACATATATTTCCCAAACACATCTTTGCTATCACTTTCTTAACATTTTTTTGTTTACTTTGTAGTTATTCACCCTCTGAAATTACAGTATGTTTTGTTTATTTCAAGGGATTGTCATTACGTTCCAAGAAAAATATAAAGTCGTAAACGTTCTCCAGTCTTCATAATCTCAACATAATCATTTACAA
This sequence comes from Eucidaris tribuloides, assembly GCA_001188425.1. Lineage (NCBI taxonomy): Eukaryota > Metazoa > Echinodermata > Echinoidea > Cidaroida > Cidaridae > Eucidaris > Eucidaris tribuloides. The sequence continues at coordinate 15,647 of JZLH01S0457490.1, read as the reverse complement.
TGTTTTTGTGTGTTTATTTTTACAACGTCTTCATACTCTGAACTGATATTTTTATATTTTATTTGTATCTTTTTTTTTCTTTTCAGGAGGCTTGCGTTCCGGCTCCAACACCACCGGTGTATCACGCCGGTCCACACGGCACACCAACGCCGCCCCCACCTGGTGAGTTCTATGCACAACTTTGAGACCTGTCATTGAGAAAGATGGCTCAATCATTACAACATAATACATGTATACGCACCATAGAGATATGATACTTAAGTATCTATCTCTATGATACACACGCACTTTATTATTTAAAATGTATAATACAGCGCTGTCTAGTAATTGCTTGTAATACACTGTTTACTTTGCAAACATTGCAGAACAAATATCATTAACTTTTCTTTTCAATTCTCAATTTATTCATTCACATTTCTGTTGAGCAACATAAAAAATTAAAACAATAGTACATCAAACATAGTCAAACTTTGACATAAACAAAAGTGGTATATAGTGATGCAAAATATTAAATAATGGTCAATAGCAAATAAGGCAAGGGATATATGGAGAGAAATATGAATGGGGCCTATTTAACTTTAACCTATCAATGTGAAAAATAGGTATTGGAATTTTGAGCAAAATTAAAAATACATATTTCAGTCTTTTGTTTATTTAAAAAAAATGATTATAATTACTCTTTAAAAATGATTTTACTTCTGTTTTACATATTAGACAGCTCATAAATCCTCTAAAGAACTAATAAGAAAGACACATTTTATGCATTTCCATTGTATACTCTTTTACGTAAGTGTACCGTATCTGTGAAATGACAAGTCTTTATGTTTATTATTTTCTCCATATTTACAGCATATCATCGATAAAGGTGAAAACTTGAATTCTGACTTCCGTGAATCATTCCACCTGTGTGACAATGATTGATAAAGGGACTATATACTATTCCGCCTGTAATCGATGTTACGTGATTTTTCACCGGTGCATCTCTAGACTGCTGAGGTCCATGTTCTCCCGTCGAGCCGCTACCAACTCTCCGCTGACCGCTGTTAATCAGAATGCAGAGGAATATTCAAAGATAGAGTAAGGGATTTGCACGCCAGAAAACGGCAAAATGAATGAAATCAGCTCAAATCGTTCACAATGTGAAGATCAGTATAAATAAACACCTGTCATAGAACCTTTTGGGTAGAATACGTAGTTTTGGTGAAAATCTGGACATTTAAACTTCAAAATTGCACAGTGACGTGCACGTGCACGGGACATTCCGTTAGTTCCAAAAATGTCAGATCAGCCGTTAGCCGAAGGTCGAGCGGAGTTTAGCCGTTGAACCAATCACTGTGCTCCGCTGGTCGTGCGAACGTACACATAACCGTGTTCCGCAGTTTGCGCAAAATTTAAACTCACGGAAAGAACAAAGCATATCGTTATTACTTTTTCTCATAAAACATCAAATTCATGACGTATGGATCTCAAACTTTCAACACGCCATTTGTAAGTAGTAAACTACCGTTTGGTATTGATAATGAAGGGAAGTAATGGACTTGCAAATCCTGAAATCACTCTTTAACGTGCGAAAGTTATTGTGATCTTGCAATAACCTAAGGAAATTACGTTCAATCTATAGAGTGGCCCGTAATCACAATTAAGTGAAGGTTCAAGAGATTCCTTTATTCGACGAAATTGTAATCATGACAATATACATCGATTTCACCAATAAGAGACTACTTTTTAGTAGATTAGCTTAGAGACAAATTGGTCGTACAGCATTACATTATGTTTTGTCTGGTTTAAACTCTGTTGGAATAATACATGCTAAAGAGTACACTTATAATTCAAATTAATCAAAACCAAATGTTTTATATTCAAATAGGTCATGACAATTTTTGTTGAGTTAAGGAAATAATTGGGGATGATTTAACAATTACCAAATTGTCAAGAATCTCCGCACAGGAATGTATAGGTAAATCTTTCGAGTTCAAACTGGAATGCAAAGCATAGTAACTTAAGCTCGAAAGTTGATTTAGTTGTATAATCATGAGCTATAACTTGATACGTGTATATACAATTCATGTATAATAAATGCTTTCAGCTAAACATCCGTAATCATACAAAATGTTCATGATGGAATAACTGACTTGAATTCAACAATTACAATAATTCAGGAATATTGTTTTGTAATAAGCAATCGAGTGTTTTTAAGAGGCTGAAATCACTTTTTCTTTGACATTACCAATTATATCCGAAACGAACATGTCACTCCCTAAGATATACAGTAGATGGCTAATGACGTTTGTAACAGAATTACGTTTTTCTTCGAATAATGGAGAAATATTTGCAAAATGATATGTGTGTGCGCGCGTGTGTTTGTATGTGTGTTATACACAACGTGCATGTTAAAAAAATTATATGGACTGTATCAGATTTGTTGCATATCTGGAACACATACTTGGAGATACATTGTTTTATTCAAGTAAATAACAAAGTACACTTACAGTAAAAACCAATGTGAACATGAAATATCTGAAATAAAATGTATGTTTGTATATACATGTAAATATTTTTTTGTAAAATATTCTTAATAAAATGAAAAGTTGGAAATAAAAATTTATAACGGCTAATTGTTGACTGTTATTAATGCGCGTATGATTATGTAAATTTTTGTCTGTGTCTATGTGTTGGCGCGCTCGTGAGCGCGTGTGTATGTATATATGTGTATGTTTGTGTGTGTTTGTCTGCGTGTGTCTGTGTCTGTATGTGTCTTTCTGTCTGTCTGACTTTTAAACAATTTCCTGTGCAATTAGTTTTACTCATATACCAACCACTATTAATTAGATTTTTTTCCTAAACGTATATGTCTCTTTTACAAATCAAAGAATACTCAGATGAGACCAAATAGTCCTACTATACTCCAAAAGTATTAAATTGATATGTCTAAAAAAAAATCTGAAATCAAATATTTACATTTTATCCAGTTTCGTCTATTCACATCAAATGTAGAAGTATGCTTTCTGTTATTGACGTGTTAAATGTGCAATTTTCAGTAATGGGTTGGGGATAGTAATCCGTTTTACAATACATGTATTCATAACTGACTGTCTCTCTTATTGAAGAGAAATAACAAGTGGTGGTGTTGGTCTATATTAATTGAAATATAACTTAACTTTTAACTCTAGACCAGATCTGGATATGAATACATGTAATAGTTTTATTGAGTCAAATTTTGTAGAAATATCCAATCTTAGGAAAAATATTTCAGTTGGGATAATTTACCGTCCACCGAATCATTCTGTGCAATAATTTATCACGGGTTTTTTTCAGTATTGTGAGAACTTTAAATAATGAAAAAGTTGGGTATGTGATAGGGGGATTTGATCCTTAATTAATTTTGAGATTTTTCATTTAGCCAAAATGTCAATGAATTCCTTGGTATTTGTATGGTAAACTCACTGTATCCTCTGATTCATTGCCAAACGCGTGTTACAATTGCATTGTAATCACTTTTAGATAATAGGTTCACTATTAATATTGAAAAATTTCGAAAACAAACATTCTCAGGGGTTCTATTTTCTGATATAAGTGAGGATTTTCTAGTTTTTTTAGTTTCTCTAAAAACCAGATAACAGTCTTTATTGAATCCTAAAACTTCTCTCAATGTATCATTAATAACGAAAAAAAAACTCATAAATTGTGTGCATGAAATTAGTTACACGTGTTGGACCGTGAATAGTTGAATATCTTTATGCATATTTGAGATAAGTGTTCCCCAATTCAATCATACATTGTAAAACCCAAATCAACTAAGAGACCTGGTTCTCGGGCTTGGTTCACAGCTGAATTACATAAGTCCTATTAAAAAAAATGCCACCGGCCACCTTACAAGAAATTTATGATAATAAAACTGAACGCAGTCTTGTCAGAAATATAAACATTTAGAAATAAGGTGACACAAGAAACAAAGCGGGTATGACAGGAAGGAATATTATACGGGGAAATTTATATGAACAGCTGGAAACATGAAAAAACCTTGGCAAGTTATCAATAATCTTACAAGAACTAATGATAAATCATTTAAGTTGGGATAATACAATAAGAATTCTTTTTCATATTTTCTTTTCATTAAAGTGGGACCAACACTTGCATCTGCTTGCAAACCATCTGGTGATTATATGTCGAATGTGAAAAGAAATGATTTAAATGCATTTAAAAAATCATATACACCGAAGGAAATTATTGATAGTGTGTAATTTTAAGCCGGGAATGTCCTGGGTATGATGGTGAATATGTTGCAATTGTAAAGAAAAATATTTATGTTATATGTTCCCTTTATGTCCCTCATAACATAATATGAAAATATCAAAGTTAATTCCACTTGATAAAACTTGCTTAAAGAATATCTTGAAACAGTGTATTCCTGAGAAAAAATACCCACATTTTAGAGACAAGTTACTCAAAACAGATTTGTTCCGATCATACGTAATATTTCAAGAAAGACCCGGTCCAGTTTGGCACATAGACCGATATCTTAAAGTTTGAACGATCACATGAGTGCAACGAATGCTTCCATAACTGTTTTATATGCCTATTCATAAAGTTCCACAAAATACCGTATATTATGTATAACTGAAAACATAGAATTCCCGTTGTCACTTTATCACCACACTCACTTTGTTTTGCACCACACTCACTTTGTGCAAAACATTGAAAACAACTATTATTACATGTCATGTTTATAATGCAATATAAATTCCCAACCCCACAATGAACCCTGTTTGTTTTATGTCTTCTGGTTAGTTCTCAAATGTTGTGCCAACCATTAACGTTATGTTTGAATCTATAAGCTACGTGTGTGTTTCTTGTACTATTTTTTTTTGGGGGGGGGGGATTATGTTGAATTTTGTTTCGGTCATTTGTTTTTGATATGTTTAATTCTAAATTTATAAATTATTTGCCTTTGCCCTGCCATGAGCACGAAATCAAAACTGCTTGGGTCCCGGGTAATGTGAATTTGTCATAACTTTCAAAGAAGACGATTTTATAAGTTTCTGTATCTAGACCAATTTCTGTCTTTCCATTATGTTTCCTCTAAAGTCTTGTAAAGATGCATTATAACAGTCTATCAAATTCTTCTAAATAAGTAATAAGTGATAACCGGTTTTGTTTCATCAGACCAGAGTTTTCCACTTCATCTGCAGTATCTGTTTTCTTACACAAAGTTTTGGATGTTATGGATAACAAAGAGGTAATGATTGGGAGTACCTACGTACGGTGTGAGTGTATGTATATGTGTCTGTATGTTTGTGTGTGTCTTAATGTGTGTCTGTTTGTGTGGAGTGGCTCTGCATGCGTATGTGTTATATTGGTGCTAGATGTGGGTGTGTGGAGTACGTATTGTATGATGTGCCGTGTGTGATGTGTGTGTGTGTGTGTGTGTGAGTGTGGTGTGTGGTGTGTGTGTGTGATGTGTGTGTGTGTGTGTGTGTGTGTGTGTTCGTGTGTGTGTTTGGTTACGCTGTAGGTGCGTGTAACTCGTATGTCTCTGTCGTGTGTGTGTAGGTGTGGTGTTTGTGTGTGCTGCATGTGTGTTGTTGGGTAATCAGGATATTCAATTAGAAGTACATTAAATACATTTTTTCCTTCACACATTTTAAATGGCAAAATGACCAAAATTGATTAGTAAGATACTGTAAAGAAATTTACTAATTCGTTCGCAGTATTACTTGCTGATAATAAGTCGATATTATGAAAGAATATATTACTAATGCACAAAACATTGAAGAAGCCAACAACAAAATAGTTTTGTCAAGTGAATGGAAGTCGGCGGTAACCACCTCGAAGAACCTAGCCTGCTGAGAAAGGGATGCAGTTGAAACAGACTACCAAAAGATATCTGGATGTGGGTGATGTTGTTCCGCGTGTGTACTTTGTGTGTGTGTGTGTTGTGTGTGTGTTGCTGTGTTGTTGTGTGTGTGTGTGTGTGTGTGTGATGGTGGTCGTGATGTGTGTTGTGGTGTGCTGTGTGTGTGTTGTGTGTTGCTGTTGTGTGTTGATAGTGTGTGTGTGGTGTGTGTGGTGTGTGGTGTGTGTGTGTGGTGTGTGGTGTGTTGTTGTCGTGTGTGTGCTTGCTGTGTCTGTGTGTTTGTGCTATAGTGTGATGGTGTGTTTTATGTCAAAATGAACTTCGCTAAGATTATCTTCCATACAACAACAAATTCGTACAGTATGTAATGGCACGGCAAGGGTAATTCTTTTTAAATGGCGACCGATAATTTTGCATGTAATACCCCACCGATCTTTCATCAAACTATCACGTTTTGTGGAAATGATCACTGGAAATGCTCCACAATAATTTTCACACTATACTCTTGGGTCTGTACGCCTCTCAAGACCTTATAGATTAATACTAAACAAAGCTAATAATAAAAAAAAAACACTGATTACATAAAAATAATATTTTTCCCGTGAAACCTGGGGGAGGGGGATAGATTTAGTACCGATGTCACCCCACCTTCCGGAGCTGCGGCGGATGCGACTACCCCCAAATAAGCAATTCCAATCTTTTGTCACCGACTGTATAGCGCTTATGATAGATAGACAATGTAGTTGACTTTTATTTATATGCAGTCTAGCAATCCTCTGTCCAAACTGTGGTATCAGGAAACAAAAACAGCCGGCAGCAGACCATAATGAACATCGTCAAAGTATCGCCAGTGTAATATTATCTGAATTCGCGTGATTCTGAATCAATAGCAAGTTCAACTAGATGATTTTTACTGATGGTGATACTCCTGATGATGATGATGCAGTGATGATGATGATGGACTGATGTATGTTATGAATGATGACATATATACGTGAAATCGGCAAAGCTAGCCAGATGTATAATATTCTATTCGCGGTGATTCTGATCAAAGCAAGTCAACCAGATGATGATGATGAGTGATTATGAATGACTGATTGATGATGATCGATGATCCTGATGAATGAATAGATGATGATGATGATGCAGATGAGTGGATGACTGATGATGAATGAATTGATGAGAACGCATTAATATAGGACATCGGTCAAGTAGCGCCAGTGTATACTATTCTAATTCGTGAATTCTGGAATACAAGCCAAGTACAGAGCGATTTGATTGATTAATGATGATGATAATGATGAATGATGATGTGATGATGATGATGATAGATATGATGATGATGAAGATGACCATAATATATGAAATCGTCAAAGGTACGACTACGTGATATTCATCGTGATTCTGAATCAAGCAAGTCACCATATGAAGAGTGATATGATGATGATGATATTATGAGTATTATATGATGATGATGATGATGATGATTCGATCGCCATAACATTTGAAATTGGTCAAATACCTATGTTTAATATTACCATTCCAAGCGAAAAATCTAGGCCTAATACTATCGGGAAAAAGTATCAGCTGTAAACCAGCGTACTGAAAGAACAACATAATATCACCAATAGTTGTGTTATACTTCCCGTCAAAAGTGATAGTGGATACAGAATAATAATTTGGGTTTCATTTTGTTAGTTGTTGGTTGTTGTTGTTGCTTGTTGTTGTTGTTGTTATCGTCGTCGTCATAGATGTTGTCTTCGTCGTCGTCGTTTTATCAGCTGCCTGTGTTGTTATTGATGCTGTTATGATGATTGAAATGACACACACAAACACAAAGGTCAACCGACGCACGACGAATACATCACACACATCGAACATGATATTTTATTAGATAGTGTATGAACGGATTGAAGGAGGAACTTGTCATTCTTTTGTAAGGTATTAGTCTATCAAATTGAGCATGTAAAACTTTATGATAACACGAAAAAAGACAGTCGGGGGTCGACCGGTCATTACACACTGGAAGAGCCATAACAGGGAGAGTCACTTGCAATAGACTCAGCTAATTTGCCCAGAACATGATACGCGAAGCATGGAGAAGGCCTGATTTTGTATAATAACGAGAAGATTCTCGATTGAATTCATCGCATACCGGCTACACGCGCAAGCACAGATTATTAAGACCGAAAAACAATAATCTAAAAAGATCTGTTTGACAAACAGTTTTCGCTAGAAAATGGTCGAAATTCTAGAGGTTCGATAAAGTTACAGAATATTGGACCATGGACACGCTCTCTTGGTTCTAAGATAACCCGGTCTGAGTAATTATAATAAACAGTGTCGGATAAGGCTAGACGAACAAGTTTGTTATAGATATGATAATCATC
>JZLH01S0457401.1:0-11206 GCA_001188425.1 Eucidaris tribuloides | reverse complement strand
AGTACGCTGTCCAGGCTTTCTGATGTAAAATGGCATGTATACTGACAATGTGATGTCTTGATGATATTACCCCTGGGGATATTACATTTTTTTCAATCTTTACTGTAAAATAGCCGCGGAACTGTTATTAGGGCCTATAAATGTTTATCATCTTATTGAGAAATTATGCGATTCTACCATATAGGCCTAACTGTAAATTTATGTACAATGTTTTGTTAATTGTTTTGAGCACGGACTGGTTGAAAAACAGTCTTTCTCATAAAAATTATACAAGTCTTTTTCAACCGTGATGGATAAAGATATTGTATAGTGTATAATACATTGCATTATGGCAAAACAGTTCACATAGGCCTAATATAGCTAGTGTCACTAGTAATTCGCTATCTGGTGAGAAAACAGGGTTTTCAATTTCGAACAAAATAGGTTTAGGCCTACTTGTTTTGTTTTTTAAGTACGGAAAATTGCTCACTTCCCTGGTTGACTTGGCCAAAGGAACTGTATGGACAAAACACTTGAGATAATACTTCTGCATGTTTTACAGATAATAATGCTAAGTGCATTCATTGGTCTGTCGGAGCTCAAGGACTATTACTGACCAGGGGCGGGTCTAGCTTTTGCTGGGGGGGGGGGGGGTGACCCAATGACGATGGGAGCATCGTCCACGAACCACGTTGCGGCGAGTGGGGGGGGGGAGTTTGAGAGGGGGTGGGGTGTCCCTCTCTCGGCGATTTTGAGGCTATTTTGTAAGTGATGTTTTCCTGACATTTACCTAACGCAATACCTATATCAATGTGCAAGCAAGAAAATTTTTAGTATGTGAGGATGCATTTGGTGTCCAATTACATCTTATAACAGGGGGAAATGTTCTAGTTGATTATTCACTTGCCAGCCGGCAGCCCAAGGGGGGGGGGTAAACCCCCTATTAACCCCCTTACATCCGCCACTGCTGACACTTCTGCATATTTCATTTTACTCTCAAACTATTGCGTCTTTTTGATCATGCTGATAAAGGTCAACTTCTTTTACGTAGTCTTATTTATCTGGATTATTTTGCAGCATTATTTCTGCGTAATCGAATACCGACGTGCATGTAGTAGGTACTCTTCCATTAGTAGGAATAAGTTGTCCGATGAGGACGAGACATATCCATGTTTTTGTGATATTTGACAAGCTCGCTTTGCACAGCCAATTCTGCCCACACTCAGAACAACGTTACCATGGAGGTAGAAAGAGATCTCCGCCACTGCATATCGTAATCACGTCACCGCTAATCACAGTATAGGCCTATTTCTGCAAACTATGTAAATAGTGTGAATATTATCAGGAAGAAACATATCTATATTTAAAAGCAAAATAAGTAAAGGTTCAGACTTGGGATGAAATCCTGTTTATGATATTGAGATGTGCTCATTGCGAACTTCCTCCTTTCACTGGTTATCACAACAGTGTTGAGGCCCGCCCCGCGGGGCCGGACTCGCGTGTGTTATGATACGCAGTTGTCATGTTATGATAATATGTTCATATATCACGCTTCAAGCAGCTAACAATGCTAGGCTGGGGAGAGCTATTTAATCTCATAATTATCGCAAAGCAAAGGAGTGTGTTCTGGTTTCCGACTCGCTCAGTGAGAGGGTGGTCCCGAGGATAGGGGACCCTGGGCCTGGGAGGGGGTGGGTAATCTGTCTGAAGTTTCCATGATCAAATTCCATATTTAATTTCGACCATAGCTGTTGCATTTGATAACGAAATAATTAAAGGCCATGTCCACCCTGACGTCAAATTGGTTTTTACTAAAAGCAGAACAATGAGAGAAACATATTAAGTTGAAGGGCGTAAGCTGGTTTGGGCATGGGGTGGTGCACATCTCGGGGAGGTGGAAGTTGAGAAAATCAGGCGTTGAAAGCAAAAATGGTGGTGCAAATTTCTTTTTTTTTGCTATTAGGGTGGAACCCCTATGGCTCTGCGGGAGGGGGGGGGGGGTGCACGTGCACCCCCCAGCCTACGCCCTTGAAGTTTGGCGAAAATCCACCAAAGAATAGCGGAGTTATATGAACTTTCAAAGTTTTATTATTTTGTGACGTTACATGCGAGCAGTCATGTAATATAAATTCGGAATCCATAAAGAGCCATTTTTTTCAGAAAATTGAAAATAATGTTACCTGTTCATTCAATAAATAGCTAGAAACATTATTTCATACATGCTTCTATAAAAAAAAAACAACATTCGATTATCATGAACCAATGAAAAGTGGTAATGTATTGAATTCATATTACATGACATATGGGGAGCTGCTCGTTTGTGACGTCACAAAATTAAAACATTGAAAGTTCATAACTCCGCTATTCTTTGGCGGATTTTCACCAAACTTTCATTAGTAAGTTTCTCTCATTGTTTTGATTTTAGTAAATCCAACTTGACGTCAGGGTGAACCTTGCTTTTAATAATCGTTTTAGGCGAATTGCGCCGTTATGTCGATCGTCAACTTCGAATTTGTAGTGCATGGATTTGTTCATTTCATTTCTTTATTTCTTTTTTCGAATAATTTTAAAACTCTGGCTATATGTTTTCATATTCAGGAAAAACTGTACATTTGAACAGGTCCATGATTTGAATAATAGGGCAATTGATGCAATCCAATGATCACAGTTAATTCTACAGATTGATTATCTTGTGTATTGTATATTGGTTATAAATGTTCATATGTGTTTATTTTTTTATGTGAAATAAATGAACTTAAACGTGACTTTAAGGCTTCCATTCCTATACTGAAATAATATTCCTCCAAACACAAATAGTGTATAACCAAATTAGACTTGACTGAAGTCGCTAACTCGCTATGGAAACTTGCGTTTTGTCAACATTATTATACCGTGCACTGTAGGCCTACATGTAGGTCTGTTTAGGCCTGTACAGAACATTCGGATGTCAGACTCACTCTTGCTCTTTATGAATTTTGCAATGAATGTAGCGGTGCGTGGACTTGCGCCCATGCTCAACTTTGATATAATTCATCAAAGGCCCACTGCCAAGGGCCAATTCAACCACCGAGAGGATGAGAACTAGTCTTTAGATACAGGCACATACTCACAAAATTGTGGGCTGTTGCAGAGCCATAGTCTACAGATAGTCGGAGGAGAGCAAATGCTCTATTTTACCACACCACTAAGATTTTTTCATTGCATTATGGGTAGCATTAGTGCCCCAATTTTGAAATTAGAGTAAAAAGAGGGCGTTTTCCATTCTGTCATGACAGTTGAGTTCTGCTAAGTCTTGAGAACCTGAAGGGTAAAATGCACTGACTTTGTACATCATTAGCGCCCGACAGGCTCTAAGTGAGCGCTTGCAACTCGAAGCTGATGATTTTCATTTTAACATCATGAGTGGAATTTCTTGAGATGCTTTATGTTTGTGTTTTGGGTGTGAATAATTGCCTTTTAACAATGGATTCGGATAAAAATACACCGTGAATTAATTACTCCTGAAATACGAACCTAGCTGAAAGAAAATCTACGGTCTGCAGAAGGATTTGCTTGTTGTACCTCTAAATCTTCACACACAAAAACATATGGTGAACGCAGATTTTCTCATGCTGCTCCAGTTTTGTGGAATGAACTCCCTAGTAATTGTAAGAGTATATAAACACTGTTTAAAATCAAGACTCCTCTGTTTCACTTTCAGCTATGTCTTGGAAACAATTTAAGAGCCTTCCTTATATAGTACAGTATACATGTATACGTTTGTCTCTGCGAAGTTTTACTGCCCTTTCTTTTATTTCTATACTCAGCGCGTAGGAACCGTCCATAATTTATGCGCTGTATAAAAACTGTGTATAATGACCACATTAAAAAATGTGAGCTTACATAATCCTCCATGCTCTAAGTTTCTTTGATTAAGTCTAAACATGCAGCCCTGAATAAAAAAAATTGTATTTCAAAATGATTTATTTAGTGCTTAAAAAAGTGAAAAATCTAGGGTTGACCGAATTCACACTGCTGATTTCCTCCCATAGACTACTGTTTGTAGATCTTGGCTATTCCATACTCCAACGCAGTAGTAATTCAAGGGTGATGTCTATTCATGCATATCTTGTAAGTGGAAGCGTAACCATGGTAACTTTCCAAACTTTTGTGTTCTAGTAGGATGTTTATTTGTCCGTTTAAGGACTATAGCTCAAAGTTTGTCCGAACCAGCCAATATACTCCGTGATGATCTGCTTTTACCGTTCGAATTCACTTTGAGTTTGTGTTTATAGAAATAGCAAGTTCCTACATAGAAGAAAACGACTAGTACTCCTAGCATTGTTATCCATTCATTGCTTTGAGATTTACTCAGTCTCGATGCACATGTAAATTGTAAATTGTATACAGGAGTGAGGAGACCTTTGCAGATATTGACTTATTGGCTTGTGGTTCGCGTATAGGAGGAGAACAAATAACGTTATCCAAATAGGGGCGAACAAAATCGGTAAAATATATGAATACAGGAAAGGGTTGATGCATGGAAATTTAACCTCAAACATTTGTTTAAACGTTTAATATGAAAGTTGATCTTAAGTTTGATGGGCTGTATTGAATGTATTTCGAAATAATAGGAATGCTTTTTAATTACTCAGTACTAACTCGACGAAACGTTCTTCTAAGAATTTGTGTTAGTTACTGTGCTTCCAATACTTGTTCGAGATAGATGCTCCCTCCATGATATAAGTTTCCATCACAATACTCTTGAGGTAATGATACATGTAGATTCCGCAGTTCGGTTATCAGGAGGTAGAAGATTATGTTCATGATCATGATTTGCACACCCCGAAATGGGCTCAATCCAGGGGCTAAAATCGGTCATAATCGGCCTATATCGTTTCTATTTTGAAAACTGGAGATTGTTTGACCACCAAATTTTGACCACCATATTTTCACCTATCTTTCTTCCACTGGATCAAATCTGAACAAAAACGGTAACCTCTGCAAATCAAGAACTCTGTCCAAAATAACCAAAATATTCAGTAAACACAACAAAAGATCATCGTGTCCTGTCAAATGTAAAATCTGCACTTGATATAATTGTTTTTTTTTTTCGAGATACATTTATTTTCACAACCACAGACACTCTGCATGGGTCTGCCCTTTGCAACAGCACAGTAGCAGTATTTCCACATAAAACTAGTACATATTAAAAGCATTGTATAACAACGTTTCCAGTTTAAAAAAATCCGAGCTACATTATTCCCCATGCTACTATCTTTGATATGGTCTAAAAATGAAGCCCTGAAAAAATTGCAGAGTAAAACAATCATTAAGTCCTTTAAAAAAGTGAAAATCATTGAGAGACCATTCCAGCTTTTCTCCATAGACTGTTGTGTTGCAGAATTTCCTATCGGCCGATATAAAATTAATGTGCCAATTTGTATCTGCACATACTGTATTAGTGACAGCATAACTGTCCAAACTTTTGTGTTCTAGGGTGTTTATTTGTCCATTCAAACACTATCAGATATGTCAGATAGCAAAGTACGACAATTTTTTTAAACGGGTCTTCCACAGTGTTATATAGTGTCTTTAATATACACTAATACAGAGAACACCGAAAGTGGACACTTGACTTGTACTTCCTGTAGACCTACTTTTTTATCTCCAGCTCCAACTATATAATAAGAACTTAAGGTTTGGTCGTTAATCGTTTGTTATTTATTCATACATCCGCTTACTCTGCACTTTAATATCGTTTGTAATTTTTTGTAATCTTCTTATACCCAAAGTCTTTATGGTATTGCGGAAGATGGTTTGAAGGAAAAGCCGAAATATCGAAAACTTATCATGGCTCTACTCCGAGCTATATTCGTCTGCAGTTCTTGAGTGTATTCGTAAAGTGTACCAAGTATGATCAATGTTTTTTATGCAGTGGTGAAGATGACAAATATACGGCAAAAAGCGTGTAAAAAATTTAACATTAGTGTTTAGAAAGTGATATCAAATTTATGCTTAGATTATTGACATTTATTACAGTGTTTAGAAATTGGACACCGATGTTTAGTGATTTGTCACACGACGTTTAGCCTCTGAACGTGATTGCAAATTAAAATCAAGAATCTTTAGAAAAGCATTTTCTCGCTAAACACAATTTTGCACAGTGTACAAAACACGGTTTTTACAGTGTACTAAACAATGAAGTACAGGATTTTGGACATTCAGTGTACACAAAGCTTTTGTCCATTTGCAAGGTCCCATAATCACTTCCTATGAACACGCCAGACTATTATTATCTGCCGGAAGAAGTGCAGGTAGGACGGACCAGCTTCCGGAAAACCGAGGTCATTTAGTCTCGCTTCCAGACCCTCATTTCGAGTACGTTGTGCCCAATGTAGAACTATATTGCTCACCGCCAAAGGTCAGCGCTTGATGGATTTTAATTTGATCGTGATCATCAAAACATTCTGAAAAATGTTTTTAATCGAACCTTTCATCTCTCCGCCGCCCCCGTGTGACAGAAAATACTCACGTACATTGTGGGGGATTGATTTTTCATGAATGTCTCCTAGCATACCAAGGAACATTAATACCGTCTGCAATCAGTCATCATTTTGGACTATTTTCCACGCTAACTTGAAAGAGAGTGCAGTTTAAAGTCCAAGATTGTAGGGGGGGGGAGAAAAATTAGGTATTTAGAGTTGGTTCAAAATAGGTCAATGTCCAGTTGACAAACACTGGAAAACACACCATAATATAGCAAAAACGGAGTAGGCTTTCATTACATGAGAAGACAAAAAAAAAAAAAAAAAAATAGATAACAAAATTAAAAACAAAAGAAATACAATAGTGGAGCGAGCCCCTTATAAAGTTTATTGCCTTCGTAGAAAATGGTGGATACGACATTGAACATTTGATGTAGGCCCATAGACTAAATTTTCTCACTCTTCCTTGAATAAAATTATAATTGATTACTTTGTATGTTTCCAGTTTTACAAGTATTGTGAGTGGCACAGATTGCAGACTTGGTTTTCGGCAAACTCATATCGTTTGTAGACTAGTCTATCTAACTTCGTACTCGGTTTTCAATATTTTTAATGTAGTTGTATCTTGTCCATTTCCACTATGTGATCATGATTGTACAAAGATATTCAACCGTAAATGATACCTTAGATTTCAACCGAATACGCCAGAGAATAGTCGTTGTAATTATGGTCGCGCGTGCAGAATGAATGATACATTTATGGCATGAACACGATCAAGTTGAGCCATCGCGACAGAACGCTGTTCAGAGTTCAGACCCAAAGGTTCAGGTTGCACACGCCTAATTACCGCAGAAATCCAAAAATATTCATTCGACCCAATTAATTGAGAGATGTTAATTTGAATGGGAGGCTGACAAGAAGGGATGGATTCGATATTCTGATAGGGGTTGAGTAGATCCTCATTGCTGAAAGAAATGAATGGATTGTTTAGGAACTGTATGCCGTGCTCAATATGGCTTTGAAAGTTCGGTGCAGAGGCACGATCGCCGTGATCATGCTAAGGTTCTCTTTGAGGGAAATTCCTTTGCGAAAACGCTCGTCAACACCATATCTTGTGCAGATAATTATTGGACGAATCACACAGTTTACTGCTGATTCCAATCTTATATCAATCTCTGTTTAATGATAAAAAACCCAAAACGAAACAAAATAAAAAACAAAGTTGATGTTATAGTGCTATTCTCTATGGGGCTTCGTTTATTTGTGTGCAACCTAAACTAAACATGCTAAAGAAAGATGTCTGTCACGTTGTTTGTTATGAGTGAATCATCATTCATCTTGACTAAATATAGAAATCAGAACAGGCCTTGATCAATTGACAGCACCAAAGACGCCGGAACTATGGAGTTAGGTCCTGGCCTCTAAAGCAATTACTGAGGCGTCCCGTACAGTAATTTCAATTCTTAGTCATTTCTAAATCTTGTAATTTTTAATAGGCCCGAAGCGTGGTATTTCCAGACTCTGCTCCGAATAAAATTGTCAACCAAGTCTGGAATAGTGGCTTCGAATCTGGGGAATGAGAGGCTGTGGGGGGTGGGGGACTTCATGGTATGGGGAAATCGTTCCCCCCGCCCCCAAACCAACACACACACACACACACACACACACACACACACACACACACACACACACACACACACACACACACACACACACACACACACACACACACACACACACACACACACACACACACACACACACACACACACACACACACACACACACACACACACACACACACACACACACACACACACACACACACACACACACACACACACACACACACACACACACACACACACACACACACACACACACACACATAATGTTAACAACTTGAAATATTCATCAAACGTAAATATCAGCGCAAAACACTAAAAACTTTACATAAAATACTAATACGTACATAAGCGCCGATATTTTGTTTCCTCCCCCCCCCCCCGATCCGCTCGACGCCGCTGCTCGGGAACATCAACAAATTCCTGAACATTGGTTCACATTTTCAACAAAATCCCTAAACATGTGCGGTATTCCCAAATCCCAAGGGTCCTGTTTCTACGACAAATAATCCGTATACATGAGTACCGGTACCCTTTTTCTTAAAATGTGCACCTAAAGATGGGTTGGGAGTTCAAGGTCCGGATCCCACACCCGAAATAAAATCCGAGTTTGTATCCCCCCCCCCACGGTTTTTCTCTACTCCCAAACCAAACAGAACAAATTAATAAACCAACAAACAGACAGACAGGAAAACTTTGAAATGAGTAATTACATTGTTCTTCCTTTTATGACAGCATGAATGATTTGCGTCTGTCACGTTCCAGTGTACAGAGCGTCAATGTAGTTCAGCCGTAGGTAGTTCAAGAGCATGTACAGGTCAAATCAGTCTCCCCTCTCACCAAAATACATATCTCCGGTTTTAGTATCACGGATATACAATAAATTCCCGGTTTATGCATCTTGATGCGTTCTTGGTGTCTTGTCTGTCAGCTATAGTTTTATGGCAGACTGTCACTCGGGGTCAAATATCGACTTTATCGCCAGGTTGTCTGTCTACTTACACACAAGAGAGGGGGCGAATCCGGACAAATTCAAAAGGGGGCGGGTGCTAGGATGGTTTTGGGGGTAAAGTTTGTTTGCGAAAATGAGTGCACTATCATTGCCATGATCAGCGATATTCACACCCCGTGTTGCAACCTACAGTCACAGCATGTTGCAAGAATCATCCAAATTTTTTACATTTCCAGTTTAATGAATCAGTATTTCAGGCATCCAGTCCAATAATGAGCCTATTGTACGTCTTCTATACAGTTGCCACGGCAAAAACTCAATTCATTTATAAGTCAAGTACAGGCCTATACGTGAGGAAGAATTGGTGGGTCATTGACATACCCCCCCCCCCCCCCCGTTCCGCCGTTACGGGCACGGTGGAACGGAGAGGTATAGTTAAAGACATAAGTTAACATTGTAGAGCTTCAATTAAAAAAAAAATGTCAAACTGATGACTGACGAGCTAACAATAACACTCTAGAATACAAAAGTTAGGTAAAGTCATCAATTAATTTCCATTGCGGTGGAGTACATGTAGGCAATAAGATAGCCTAGACACAGTAATGGGAGGAAATGGGCATGGTGAATTTGTTCAACCCCTAGATTTTCATTTTTTTTAAAGCGCTAAGTAATCATTTTGAAATCACCTTGAAGACCTTATCAAAGAGCATAGAGACTTATTACGTAGCTCACATGTTTTGTTTTGTTTTTGAACTGTGGTCATTGTTAGCCTGTAGTGAAGATCCGTAAGTTTTGGAAATGTTAGGCTTGTCGGTCGCGAAGTATACTGCATTACGATACGAAGAATGTAAAAACAACAAGATTGGAAATGGTCCTGAATGGAAGACACATTTCTTCCAGAAACAGCCATACACAGGCCCGTCCCGTATAAGGGTGCGTCGGGTGCGTACGCACCCCCTCC
This sequence comes from Eucidaris tribuloides, assembly GCA_001188425.1. Classification (NCBI taxonomy): domain Eukaryota; kingdom Metazoa; phylum Echinodermata; class Echinoidea; order Cidaroida; family Cidaridae; genus Eucidaris; species Eucidaris tribuloides. The sequence continues at coordinate 1,222 of JZLH01S0457401.1, read as the reverse complement.
CTACAAAAAAGTATATCAAAGGTCCACTTTTTCAAAAGAACGTATTTTGATATTAGGTTTTTGATCATCATTTAATGTCCATTTACGAAACAATAATGTTAACAGAAAGTCAAAATAAGCTCATAAAACCACCAGAACTCATGAGCTTCAGGGGGCTTCGTTTTGTCGTTGACGGCGTCAGAATCTAGCAATCTATAGATGTAAGAAATTCGATCGCGCCTGCAGACGATTATTATTCGTTTGAAATATACATGTAATTTATATCTTTGTGACCCTAGGTTTGCTGATTTTGAATTAATCCCGCAGGACCCTCCCCCACTCCCACACCCTCATGCCAAATATATCGTTTCTACAAGTGGGTGTATTTGTTGTAATTATTATTTAGCTTAACTTTTATTCCAAGGAAATTCCAAATCCGTGCAGCCATTTCGGCAAGTATGAACTCGACCAACCTGTCTTGTGTATAATATCTTGTCAGGAATTTGAATTTCACGCCGGTCTTTGGTCTTTATCAATGTTCGAGTGGGAAGTATAAACTTTGACCTGTGGTAAATAATTGGCTACACGTATATTCCTGATTTCAGCCAATAATATTCATCCTAATAGTTAGCTTCCTGCTGTCATGTCGTCATCCCGAGACTCCTCATTTATGACATCCTGTAATTAGACGCGATCCCAGGCTAGTCTGAGGAACTACAAACTCTGGCAAATCGGCATGAATTTGAAATACTCATCCCCGTCCTCGTTTTCTTCAGCATCATCTTCTTTGTCTTTCTCATATTTTCTTTGTTTTCTTACCAGTTATTAAGACTGCTCTACTGCGTGTACTACTACTACTACTACTACTACTACTACTACTACTACTACTACTACACTCTTAAAAATCCCGGGTCAGATTGACTCGGAAAAGAAATCTGTTGGGGGCACACCCGGAAAAGGGTCAATATTAACCAAATTCCAGGTCAAGGTTGACCAAAATATAAGTCAACCTGACTTGGATTTTGGTCAAACTTGACCCGGATTGTGGTTAAAATTGACCCTTTTCCGGGTATGCCCCCAACGGATCCTTTCTTCGAGTCAGAGTGACCGGAATTTTTAAGAGTGTACTACTACTACTACTACTACTACTACTACTACTGCTGCAGCTGCTGCTGCTGCTGCTGCTACTACTACTGCTATTTATATTTTACTCATTTCATTTCTTATTCTTCTCTTCCTTTAT
>JZLH01S0457290.1:32911-42911 GCA_001188425.1 Eucidaris tribuloides | reverse complement strand
CGATATTTTCTTATGTATATTATAGTATTTGCTACCAATTCCTATACACTCTCAGTGAACCCAAATATTTAAATTTTCACCAAACACCAAAGGTAGATCAGATACAGTACAATAAATAACAGATTATGAGGGTAAGTAGTACAGATGTTCCTTGTTATAAAATCGGAATGAATCATGGGAATCATTTTCACGATCAATATTCCTGCAGTTGGTGTTAGAGATAACTCTTGGTGTTAGATATATTACTTCTGATGTTAGAGATATAATTCTTGATGTTCGAGATATTACCTTTGGCGTTAGAGATATTGGTCTTGGTGTTAGAGATCTTAGTCTTGATGTTCGAGATATTACTCTTGGTGTTCGAGATATTGGTCTTGGTGTTAGATATTACTATTGGTGTTAGAGATATCACTCTTGGTGTTAGATATATTACTTTTGATGTTAGAGATATAATTCTTGATGTTCGAGATATTACCTTTGGTGTTAGAGATATTGGTCTTGGTGTTAGAGATATTAGTCTTGATGTATTACTCTTGGTGTTCGAGATATTGGTCTTGGTGTTAGAGCTATTACTCTTGGTGTTAGAGCTATTACTCTTGGTGTTAGAGCTATTACTCTTGGTGTTAGACATTACTCTCGGTGTTCGAGCTATTACTCTTGGTGTTAGACATTACTCTCGGTGTTCGAGCTATTACTCTTGGTGTTCGAGATATTACTCTTGGTGTTCGAGATATTACTCTTGGTGTTTGAGCTATTACTCTTGGTGTTAGAGCTATTACTCTTGGTGTTCGAGCTATTACTCTAGGTGTTAGAGCTATTACTCTTGGTGTTAGAGCTATTACTCTTGGTGTTCGAGATATTACTCTTGGTGTTCGAGATATTACTCTTGGTGTTACAGATATTACTCTTGGTGTTACAGATATTACATGGAATTAGATTTAAAAAAAATTACACCACCACCATCAACACATGGATAGACATGTACAGAAAATTAAAAGACACGTTTTCTTTGGTCTATCATTTATTTGAAGGATTTAACATTAAAATATCAACCCTAATAGTCTCAGGCATTACAATTCCTTTGATTAAAATTATTAGAAAATTAATGTTTCACTGCCAAACAGTGCTATTACTCGGTCATGACGTGTACTGCCACTGCTATGAATGTAAGAACAACAATAACTTGTATTATAAGGCCTACTGCTACCGCTTCAACATTAACAACAACTACTACTACTTCAATGGTTTCCACATAACAGAGTAACGTTTTATGTGATACTCCTGTTATATGGATAAATTTAGTAAAACATGAATGATTCAGACCGTATCAATTTGGTAAAAGTGCCTTGCAAATGCTTGCACAATTAAAGGGGATGTCCACCCTGACGTTGGTTTTGAAAGTAGAAAATGAGAGAAATATTATAATGAAAGTGTGGTGAAAATCCACCAAAGAGTAATTTAAAAGTACAAGTACATGTTGTGTTTCTGATTATATATGGAATGCACGGGTAAAATCATTTTCAACTTTCTGAGAAAATGGCACTTTATGGAATTTATATTACATGAAAAATGGGGGAGGTGCTAGCATGTGACCTCACAAACTTAAAACTTTGAAAATTCATAACTCTATTATTCTTTGGATTTTTGCCAAACCTTCAGCAATCATCTTAATAGGGTTCTCTCATTTTTCTGCTTTTATTGAAATCAACTTGACGTCAAGGTGGAGTTCCCACCGCATACTGCTACTATACTACTAATGGGCCATTCTTTGAAAAGTGAAACAAATTGTCACACACGTGACAAAACATATTTGACCTCTCTGACCCTAAATAAGTATGATTAACATAACATTGAATATTTTCACTTGATCACTATTGACATATATAAGATATATTTACATTTCAAAACAATGTACCTGCAAGGCCTTTGGATTTACATGAGATACATAGGTCAAATAAGTTCTGTCACGTGTGTGACCATTTGTTTCACTTTTCAAAGAATGGCCCTAATACTACTAACGCCACCAAAAAATACATTTATTATCACACCTTCATCTTCCACCAAATATACATACTTGAAAGTAAGTCAGTAAAACACTTTTTGGAATGTGTATGAAGAATGGAAATAAGTATTTTCAGTAAGCCCCGCTATATTTATTCATATCATGATACATATCATTATTACATACATTATCAAATCAAACATTTATTTCGAATATAAAAAACATAGTAAAAAAAATACAATTACAATGAGCATAAGGAATTTGCCCCAAAGCATAAGCTTACATTACACCAAAATAATAAATTTTTAGCTCGCGTCACCTTTTATAGTTGCAATACACCAAAATACATGAATGAAAACCCATAACCCCTTCAAGGAATTAAACAGTAACATATAAACAACAGCAACAACAACAACACAACAACAACAACAACAACAACAACAACAAAGTGGTGTTAAAATCAACATCTAGGGTGTAACCCAAGTTTCTAGATGTGGTGTTAACTTAACACTTTGGTTGATAAAGATGATTCTCTCGGTGTTAAAATCAAAACTTTCAGGGTCAAAACTACACATGAAGTGTTAAATTTAGCACAATAACACTTAGCGTGTTATATCTTACACCAAAATATTGTGTTAACCCGTTGCCTCAAAGATTCTCTAATTTCCATAGAGTTAACATTGTCACAACTAGTTCGTGTAAGCACGGGTTAACTTATACACCAAGAGAGTTGAAATTCAACAAAATATCTGTAATCTATCTTGGGCAATATCTTGGGGTTACGAGGGTAGGCTGAAAAGTTCGTAGCCTGATTAAGAAGGAGTTATCCTATACAGCAATGAAACTATTTATGTGCTAAATTCAACCCTTTCTGATACTAACTGCGTTGTTTCTATTCAGATACCTTTTCTTATTTTTCTCTTCTTTTACAAATGACTTTACATTGACAGTTGAAGTTTATGTCAATGATAATTTTGGCAGATTTTTGATGGCAGAGACTTGCCCTTCCAGAAAACGAGTCATCTTTCTAGGCTCTTTCCACGCTCTTCTGAGATTCTTCCAGTGTCTCTACCACATTTTAAGCCAACAACTTACTTGAGTTAACATTCTCGACAGTGATAACCACATTGGGTGGTATTTTTTTTTAACAGTTGACACTATTTTCAATTTCAATTTCAATTTTATTCACATTTCTGTTCAATACATGTAAAATAAATGCAATAATACATCAACATAGTCAAAACTTTGACATAAACAAGACTAGGATAAGATAGCAAAAATATTACATAATGGTCAATAGCAAACAGACAGTGGATATAGGTAAAGGAATAAAAGGAATATAAATTATTTTAAAGCCAATCTTTGCCATGAAAAATCTAGCGAAAAAATGACCATTTTTAGAACCCTCAACTGCCAATTTTAAATCAATTTTATCAGAAAAATACGAAATGATATCTGAAAAAAACAATGCAGTTAGTATCAGAGAAGGTTGAATTTAATACCTGACTAGTTTCATTGCTGTAAGATAACTCCTTCTTAGTCAGGGTACGAACTTTTCAGCCTATCCTCGTAGATTCAACACCATCATTTTAGTCAGTGCGAAAATGGCAGAATTGAAAGCATCAATCACGGGCAAAATATTTCCTGTTTGAAGAACGATATGATAGTATTACCGGATATAGCTGTGATGGGTCAATTTAGATAGCTGATTGATTTATGTGGTTTCGGTTTCCATGGTGGCTGAATATGATATCAAGATATCGATAAATGTCCTGTTTAATTTGATTTCATAACAAATTCTACTGGCCTGGATATACACTCATTTTAGTCTAATTGATGGTGTATATTTCATTTCATCCTTTTCATTACGCAGTTTGAACGGCTCTGGATCCGCCCATTTCTGTGAAGAAATTGACTTTGTAATATATCTCGAAATAACGTGGTGTCGTGGTCCAAACAAGATACATCGAAAATGCTGATCTTACCCATTAGGACGATCAGAAAATCAACATCATAAATTCTACACTTGAAATAATATCAGACTTTATACACGACGTGATTACAGAACCAATAATGGCGTCATTGACATTAAAGACACTATACAACATTGTGGAAGCCCGATTTAAAAAAAAAAAGTGAAACTTTGGTTTCTGACATATCTGACAGTGTTTGAATATAGACATATAAATACCCTAAAACACAAAACTTCAGACAGTTATACAGTCACTCGCAAAATATGTCCAGGTGAAAATCGGCACATGAATTATTCTCAGCCGATGAAAATTCAACATACACAAGTCTATGGGGGAAGAGGAATGATCGCTCAATGATTTTAACTTTTTAAAAGCACTTAATGATCGTTTTGAATGGCAATTATTTCAGGAGCTTCATTTTAGATCTTATTAGCATGATTAGTGACACTGGTAGAAAGGGGAATCATGTACTTCTGATCCTGTATTATTATTATTTTTTTAATTGGATATTCTGTTATATGATGCATTTAAATCATTTGGAATGCGATGATTTAGTTTTAGTTCCCTCTTTTAAATGTGTGTTGGGATTTGTCCGTAAACATCTGTTTTGAGTGTGTGACGCGTTTGTTTGAGCGTGTCGGTGTGTGTGTTTGTGTTTGTGTGTGTTTATGTGTGTTTGTGTGTGCGCGCGTACGTACGTGTGTGTGTGTTTGTATGTGTGTTTGTGGGTGTATGTGTGTGTACGCAGTGTTTATGTTTTGTCATGGAACCGTTGAACTGACAACGTATCTATACAACGAGGTAAAAGCCTTTAAGTGAAATATTAATACGAGGACCTATAGATTTGGCAGACCTGAAACAAAGTTTTGGAAAGGGGGTGGGCTGACTCCCATTATAACATGATATATGAAACAGACTCGAAATCATATCATAATGCTTTAAAACCTTTGCCCCGCGCTCAAAGGTTAATCTTGCAACGCACACCAGAAGCCCGGGCTATGCAGCGGGAGGGAAGTAGCGAGATCCCCGTGGGAATGGCCGGGCCGTCACGCCGATGTCGAAAGGTCTCGAAGGCGGTGTCGTAAGCTGGCAACACGTACATCTCAATTACAACGCACGACTAACAACTTACACTTTATGGAACTCTTTGCAAAGAGTAGGCTAAAGCCTCCATTCCTCCGCGATATACGGAAAACAGAGAAAAATCGCAGAAATGGGAAGTTTAACGCGGAAAATGCGAAATCATGAAATGATGAAATAATAACCTTAAGCTTGGTAGTAAATTGCAAAATAAACAAATATTATATGTTCAAAATTCATTCTCTAACTAAATAATACCATTACCAAGCATTACAGTAACTTAAATGACCCTATCAAACCCCTCTGCGGGTCCCCTCTGCCGGCTGTCTTTCTCACTACTATGACTACAGCTATACTTCATTTTGCATTTCACTGAGGCCGAGTTGTAATCATGGTAATATTAGGTAATATGCGGTATTTATATACGTGATTTTGAGTAACGCAGAAAATCGCGGAAAATGGAAAAATACAAAAATAACGGAATTTTGACTTTGTAAAACGGAAAAATGGAGGACTTAGAGTAGGCCTATAGCGTAGGGAAGAAGAATGGATGCTTCGTGGTAAACGATGCGAGATAACTTTATTACGTTGATTCAGTATTACCTAGTTTTATTAGAACATAATCCACAATTATACCTAGTATTAAAAACATTTCGCCGGTGTGAACAAAACAGGATAATTTGAATTTCGGTATCGGTATAGTGCTATTATACTCCGACCTTGCTATTCAAAAAGAGTCTACTCTCGATGTTGATGATAATAACAATGATAAAAATGATTTATATTGCATCAAATCGACTCTGTAGATTGCTCTAAGTGCAGTATGAGCTATAGAATTTATGGGGGAGTTAGAATATGGGAGAATTAGGATAATCGGTCTCAGTGCTCTCTTGGTAAGCAGGTGATGTGTGGCTCTCAATAAACCTACTCTGCTTCTAAAGAATGTGTGTATGAATATACATATAACTAACTAGCTAACCAACTAACTAACCACCTAAGTAAGTAAGTGAATAGATAAATAGATAAATAAATAAATAGATAAATAGATAATTAAAAAATAAGTAAATAAATAAATAAACACTTTACTAGCCGCGCACCGTCACAGATGGTACTACGAGCGTTTCCCTCATTGACACGTTACGATGAGTGCCATGGCGTAAACCGTTTTGTGTGCAGGTGTAAAGGCACCTTACTGCTAACCATGGCCCCGATCCATTGGCTAACAAAGTCGGACTGACCACCACTAAATATTAATAGTAATTAATCAAAGTTACCAAGTTACTGATGTCAACTTGACTTCCGCTTGTTTTATTATTGACTGACTAGTATCACTGCGTATCGGGCTCTTTTTTTAAAGCAATGTGTGGCCCTCGTTGATATTTCGTGCACCTATTGCTTCTATTAATTTGCTAATCCAAAACACCCAAGGAGTAATATGCACTGTCTTATTTTATTTATAATACCTAAATAGAGCGAAACGCAGACATCCATGTTCAGAGAATGCAAAAAAAGGGGGGAATAGTGTAAGTTTACTTGCTAAACAATCCATACTTACAATTTCATTATTTCATTCAATCCTCGTTTGGAGATTCTTCATTTCTAATCACTGTGAAATGTTTGATGATCACAAATAACTCTTTATTTCTCTATACTCAGAATCCCACTTCTTTTTTAAGACGCTATTTAACCACGTAACATTATGGAATCCTCATTTAAAAAAAAATGTAATATTTGACCTACATCATAGTGTTTGAATGGATAAATAAACACCCGAGAGCACAAAACTTAAAGCACAAGTTTAGTTTTGGCGATTTTTTTTATTTGAAAGCTTTATGCCCAAAGGTCATATCACACCAATAACAGATCATGAATGTCTTTCGTTTTTCCGTTTTTTTTTTGTAAATTAATTAAAAATCTCGGGGGGGGGGGGACGCCGAGATTCTCGACTATATTGTACATTTTAGCATCCAAGGCGTTAATAAGGTGTTAAGATTATACCTCAGCAGAAAGATCAGAGTCTGATCTTTCTGCTGAGGTTATAATTCAGATAATTGCGCTAAACTAAACTTGCGCTTTAAGACAGTTATGCAGCTGTCACAAGCACAATGTGCACAGATAGATATCGGCACATGGATAAATGTCCTACGGACAAAAATGCTATAACACAGTCGTCTATGGGAAAAATGGAATGGTCGTCCATTGAGTTTCATTTTTAGGCACTTAATGATCGTTTTGAGTTGCATTTTTTTTCAGGGCTTATATTTTAGAACTTATCAGGGACATAGTAGCATAAAGGACATGTAGATCAGATTTTTAAACAGGAAACGTGTTTTTCTACCATTCAAGCGCTTACTGATTATTTTGAATTGCATTTTGTCAGGGCTTCATTTTTAGACCTAATCAGGAACATAGTAACATAAAGGACATGTAGCTCAGAATTTTGAGCAGGAAACATTGTTAAATCATCCGTGAGCAGTTGACATAATCCTTGCAAAAATGCAGACATCATTCGGAACATTCTTGAGCAGTAGACCAGATCGGATTCAGGTTATTTTTCAAAAGGTGCCATTGTGCAGCTGATCTGCATTCTTTAAGGAATGCATACAAAATCAGCGTCCTTAACAAGCTAATATGGTTAATCACTTTTGTATGTCGAAAAAATAACATCACGTGAACACAGTGATGGAGTGATGTATAGAATATAGCAAACTTTTAGCAAAGGAGAGCTCAAAACTAAGTCATGTTTGGATTATGGCGACCATTCGATTTCAATTAAATCATTGTACAGCGTGTCCCAGAAAACAACGTCCCTCTCATAAACCACAGAATAATTACTAAACTCAAGTTTTATACTCAAAATACTTTACTTATTAAGAAAGCTCATTTAATTTTGTAATTTCTGTGAAAATTTCAAAGTTTTCGCTTCATTGGTTTTGAATATACGGGCTCTTATGTAACAGCAGTGCTCTTCAGCCCATTCCAAGAAAGGCAAATCACATTCCATTCTTCACTTGAATAATATCAATGACTGTTCATTCACTTTTTCAAATGAAAGCTGATCAAAGTTCTGTTCCACTGGTAGTGTTTGCTTTAACGAGTAAGTTTCACATAACTTCCATGTTCAGCTTGTAAACTTGTATTGTTCTCCAGGTGGTCCTTCCACCTGATTGCCATTCATGATCAGGTCGATGCATTGGTGTGGCATTGCAAACTTGGAATGGGCTGGAAAGCACTGCTGTTACATAATAGACTGTGAATTCAAAACCAATAAAGCGAGACCAATGAAATTTTCACAAAAGTTAGAAAACAAAATGGGCTTTCAATATCTGAACACTAAATATAGAATAATACTTGAGTTTGGATCTAATTGGGAAGTTTATGAGAGGGACATCTTTTGGTGGATACACTGTACATCATCGACCAGGGGCAGCGAAAACGTAGCTTTTTATGGGATCAATTTCTATCAGGGCACCAGATTGATTCAACACTGGAAGATGAACGTTTCTTTCTCTACGAGTAACTAAATTCAAGACAAATCATTCCATCGACGATATACACTCCAGCTGGGGTATACTATACTGCCCCCCCCCCCCATGACAAAAGGACATAACTGACATTTTTTTAAGGAGTTATATAGTGTAGGGGACTTGGTACATCATGTTAAACATGCAGAACAAAAAAAAAAATATTGATTAGAAGTGTCCCTTTGATTCATAATCCCCTTGTTAAAAGGACACTGAATAGGGCTTTACGTGTTGATCGAAATACATTTTGTTCAACATCTCCAAAACGCCAGAATGTTAGTTATGCTCTTTTGTCATGGGGGGGGGGGGGGGCAGTATAGTAGCCTTTATGTTTCAACCTTTCAACCTATTTGGTACATGTACTTGTGTCAGTTTTTTCACTTCTGCCAACCATATCAATGCCCTTTAAAGCCCACGTACAGTTTTGGTAAATGGTAAAAAATGAAATTCTTTGCAGTTAGATGGACCTATATGATCTATAAATGCCCTTAAAATTGCTCGCTCTAAAACTCTCTATTTTTGAGAAATTACTCAACATGTAAAATGTCGGGGCATTTCTCAGTAATGTACGTACCGCTAAATGTTCTAATGTTCTCTGATAATTGAAACATCAGAGTTTGTCACTTTAAACATTTTCAGTAGGTTTGATGTTGTTTACTGATGTCTGGGGGACAGTAGAATGATCGACCAATAGTACAATTGGGCTTTAAACGGAATAGACACATTTGTTCAAACGTTTAACGTTTCACATTTCCCCTTTCGTCAGCTGTGTTAAAGGCCGGGTATCTCTTTTGTACGCCTAAAATTTAAAGTTGAGGAAATACCTTCGTATATTATACAGTAACAGATGTTATGAACCTTTAGCAAAGTGTAGGAGCTAGAAACGCAGTTTAAGTGGAATTATAGTAATTGTTAGACTTCGATTTTATTTTTTATTTTTCTATTTTATTTTTTATTTTATTTATTTATCTATCTATCTATTTATTTATTTATTTATTTATTTATTTTTTTTTTTGGGGGGGGGTCTCGAGTGAAAAAAAAATCTACCTGTCCGATAGTCTATTTTTAGACAGTGCATGGGAAGAAATCTCGCATGGACAGTGCCACTGAGAGCAAAGTGCAATAGGATTGTACATACACGTAGATGACCTTGCATTCCTTTTGTGCCAGACACATGCCAGCACAAAAGTACTCACCCATCTTAAAGTACTGTAATAGGCCCGAAATCAGATTTGAAACTGTGTGTCTAGTACATACACCACACAACTATTTTTTGGAACCTTTTCAAAATCTAGGTCATTTCTGATCTTCAGACTCCACAGAAAAGTACTTTATACATAGCTTAAGTACATAAATAGTGTTTTGCTGTGTTACAGGAGGGTTGCAAATGAGATTCCCTGCCTTTAAGCAACGATATAAAT
>JZLH01S0457290.1:27239-32886 GCA_001188425.1 Eucidaris tribuloides | reverse complement strand
CTGCACATGAGATTCCCTGCCTTTCATGCACACGATCATAATGAAGCATTGGACACCGCCATAGTAAGGCACGGTTAAGGCAAGGCACTTTGGCCATAGAAAGATTTCGGTTGCCACATTAAACTTGACAAGCCGCCCAGGTCTGACCGGCAATACAGGCACAAGAAACAAGAAATCAGAAACCGATTGCGGTACTTGGATCTTTTTAAATTGAAATCGTTTAGCACGCACACCTCGACCATGACTGGCAGCTTTAGAATACAAACGAATTGAATACACTGATTATGCCTAAAGAAGAATATGTAATTTTAGTGCGAACCTTCTACAATCATGTCGCTTATATTAATTCCTACTTCATGCCCATTTATTTCATACAAATCTCAATCACTAACGACTACCCAAGATTGTTGTGTTCAATGTAAACCGCCATTGGACACGTTTCACATTCGCGTGCTTTCAGACAAGGTACTTATCAGATACAGAAATCGGTGAACGTTTGGGGCAAAATTGCCGAATCTTTGCAGAATTGGACATTTTCATTATGTTTTAGCACAGTTGGTTGTACTTGAAAGAATAGGAATTTGATGTTTGTGTCTGATTATCTGTGCGCGTGTGTGGGGTTTGCCTTATTTTTGTTTCTGCGGTGGTATCAGTTGAGTAGTTATGATTTTGGTTTCAGGAAAAGCGCTACTTGACATATTGATAGAATAGGAGAATAGATTTGTTTGTGACCTGTGAGTGAGTGTATATGTGTTATATGTGTTATCGTGTAATTGTGTGTGTGCGTGGCATGTTATGATTGTTTGTGTATTGTCTTTATGTTAGTATACTGCTGTGTATGTATGCTGCATGTGCTGTTATGTGTGTATGGTGTGCATTCGCTTGTGTATATATGTGTGTTCTTGTTTATACATGCGTTATGTTGTATGTATGTACCTCTGCTTTTTTTTTCTCCTTTTTTTTTTGTGCTGTGGCATGCCGCATTGGTGTGTGTGTTGGTGTGTCTCGGTATGTGTGTTTATGTGCATGTGGCTTTGTGCGTCTATCTATATGTTGTGTCTGTGCATGTGAGTGTGTGTGTTTGTGTGTGTGTGGTGTGTGTGTGTCTGTTGTGTGCTGTGTGTGGGGGGGTGTGTGTTGTGTGTGTGTGTGTGTGTTGTGGGGGTGTGTGTGTGTGTTGAGTGTTGTGTGTGTGTGTGTGTGTGTGTGTGTGTGTGTGTGTGTGTCGTGTGTGGTGTGTGTGTGTTGTTGTGTGTGTGCTGTGGGTGTGTGTGTGTGTGTGTGTGTGTGTTTGTGGATGTGATGTCGTCTGCCGCTATTTTTTCTCTTTTCTAATTTTTTGATGGTACTATAAACCGAACTACTCAGGAAGAAGACAGAATCATTTCGGCGCGTAACGCCAATTGAATGATAAGGCAAAATGGACATTTTCGATGAAAGTGAAAATCACTTTAAAAAAAAATGCTAACAAGAACCTGCTCTGTTGAGTACTCCGAAAACAACCTAGCCAGCAGTTTTTGCCAAGAGCAAATTGCAACGCAAAAGACAGGCTGGTCAGACTTGAAGACAATCACAACGACATCGAGCCGACCAAATGGAAGACTGCCCCAAATCGTTATCGATGACAACCACGTGGCTAATTGCCGAAAGACAATGTAATGTGACACCAGAGATCCATGAACTAAATAATTTGGTTCAAAACTGATATAGCTAAACTCCATTGATAAAACCATGACATTTAAAACCATTGCATAGAGCTGAGGTAGATCATGGTAGGATGAAGGTATAACCAATCTTAAGATTTCATTACAACTACACTATCACCGTCGCACCTTGTGCGCGAAGTTTATTTTCCTTTCTTTTTTTCTGCTCTATCTCACTCTTTAAAACTATTGTAGGCCTACATGCTTATCATTTGACGCTCTTATTAACCAGAGCAACCACTTCAGTCAAAGAGACATGCCCTCTACAGACGAGCCCTGTAAACACTTAATGTGTATCATTACTCTTCTCTTTCTCGAATGCCGAGCGCTCTGTCCTAGAAATGCACAGAAGTGGTCACCCTTTTCATTAAGTTCCTGTTCGGGTTACCTTGACACCCAGCCGGATAATTGAACCTCCGCGACCTTTCCGATTCTGTGAGGTGAACGGCTCTTAATCACTAGGTTTCCATCACGCGACGTGACGCACTGAAATCTTAAATGGTCTACTTTTATTTCAAATTTCGTAACTCAAGATTCAATCCCAAACGCTCAAAATTGAAAATCAAAATACCACCACAATACCAAACAACAATTAATCACCCACATTCCAACAAGGATTCTCGACCGTAATACGGGACTACTTGTGACTCAGCGTATTTTCCTTTTCGGTATATCGTATGTTGATCCATATTCTCATAATATTCCTTGTCTTAAGTGCTGCGCTGACTCAGCATTCGTTTTACTGCAAATCAGTACCATAAAACCAGCAGTTATTTTGTCCGAGTTGTTGTGCTTTGTGGGTACGCCTTGTCATAATTGACCACTCTCTGACGATCTTTTCACTCCCATCGGCCTCACAAATCCATTGATTATAACTCAGTGTTTTCAGGCACTGTGGCTACCTGCGTCTGCCTAATTATCAAATATTTTGGACAAAAACACAACTCTTTCGGCGTTAATTGGTAACCGGCTCCTACCTGGAACACAAAGTACACTTCTGCTTCAGCGCTGATTAGTTTACCTCAGTCTCCATCTTTACTCGATTCCTTATGTACTTATGGTTCCAAATAACATCTCATTCATTCAGCAAGTGATTTCACCTGATTTACTGTCTGCCATATACCTAATACGTTTTTATGTCTTTTCTTCCATTCTCATTTTTTTGTGGGTATTTTATTTATCTTTTCTTCTTATTATATTTTATTTATTTTTATTACTTTATTCTACTTCTTTTATTTATTAAATTTTATTTCCTTACTTTTTATTACTTATTTCATCCTATCTCATGTATTATATCTTTTTCCTGGGCCGCTCATCCTGTTTGGGTACTTTCCCCGGTCTCGACGTGTAAAAAATAAGCTCTACCTCGTGTCTCGATAGCTCATATATTTTAGACAGTGCATTGTCCAATGAGACTCCTCGTCATCCTGGACAGCTCGCACTCTGACGGGCAAAGTGACATAGCGTATTGTACATGCCCACGTACGATGACTTGCATTCCTATTCGTGCCCCAGTCACCACACCTGCAGCGCAAAGATACTTCACCCATCTGCGTACTTGCACAAGTACTGTAATATGCCCGAAATGAGATTCTGAAACTGTGTGTTCTTATGTCACAAATACATCACTACAACTATTTTTTGTGGAATCTGATCCTTTTCAAAATCTATGCTTTTCTTAGTTTGTTATTTCTGATCTTCAGATTCCACAGCAAAAATACTCGTTATAATATAGTTCTGAAGTACAATAGACCATAATGCTTTTGCCTGTATTATGGAGGGTTGCAAATGAGCCCGTTCCCTTATCTTTAAGCAACGATTTTTGTCTCCGAACGCGACCGACCAGTTGTTGCTTTGTGGTGCGCAATGACATTGACGCACTTGAGGCATCACAACAACATTTAACCAGTTAGGCATGCATGCTGCCAAAATTCAAATTTGGACAAAAACAATTCTTGCGTCACGGTAGCCTTCGTCAACAATAAAGTAATCGCCTGCATGATCAGTCATCATTTACCCGATTATGAATGCCAATCGAACTTACATGCAAGCGATACTGAATTAGCGGGCCGGCTATTACCAATACGTTTTCCTAAGGTCATTTTCCCATTTTTATGTGTGATTTGGGACTGGATCTGGGATTTCCGATAGTTTTAGCGCTGCAGATTTGTATTTAATGAGCGTCCTCGTTCTTCTTACCCACAATTATTTCGATCTTCGCATACGCTGCCAACCCCTAAAGTCCATAGAAACACCTGGAACACAATTATATAAAAAAAAATTGGAACATCTCCTGAATATTCCTATACATCGCTACACGACAAATTTGAACAAAAATTATGCAATATTCCTATCTAATAGGAACATTTTGGCAGCGTATGCATTTCTCTTGATAGCTTAACAACTACATATTTATCATTTGCGTGGATGAATACGGTAATAAGGCTTAACCTCTTACACACTTATAGAAATTGGGATGCCAACAAATTGTCGAAATAGTAGCACCTTGTTGGCTACGATTTTGGAAACCCTTTAGGTGTGGCTCGTCTAAGGAAATTCGTTGCACCTACAGAGAGTGCAACTTTTTAAACCCAACAGGAGTTTGCAAAGCTGTAAAATAATTACACCAAATTAAGAGTGGCAATGTTTTGAAAGCCCACAGAGGTATGTAAAGTGGTTTAAAATTTACACCCTTAAGAGTGGCAATGGTTGAAGCCACAGAGGTTTGTAAATTCTTTAAAATACACCCTTAAGGCGCTGTGGTATTTTGAACCCAGCAGAGGCTGTCGAATTGTTAAAACGCACCCTATACCAGGTTGTAGGATATTGCCTAACGTTGCCCTAATATTGTGACATTTGTGGCATCCTCAATTACACCCTTCATTTTTCAATGGCTTACAGTTTGCCATAATATGCAAATATGCACCAGTCCGCACCTATAGAGCTGGAACTTCTCTCTGGGCGATGCTAACAAGGGGAGTTAAAAGGGAAGTTGAAAACCCAGGTCCAAGCCATCTATTTGCTATTCCTGCAGAATATATTCTATAGGTGACAGTCCTGTTGAGCACCTAATCTGACTGAAGCGTTAAGGAGTGATCATGCTCAACAGTTTATTCGAAAATCTTATTATGCCAGGATTCTCTAGAATTCTCCTATCCGCATATAGCGATATCAAGCTGACTAGTCACCTCGCGTACCCGGTATCTGCATCACACATTTATCGATCTATGACTGTGGGGATCGGGGTATACTTCGGGTTCCGGTAAATCGGTACAGATCAACACGCACAAAAGATGTCATTTCGTGAACCATTGCTCAATTCGTAATATCAATGTCTATACGTCGAGCAAACATGGATTGACCGTGGATGAACAATACTTAGCAGAATGTCTGGTTTCGCAATAAAGGGCATTTCTTAGCTAAATAATAAATGTTCCTCGACCGGTACAAACATAGAATGAACTCGGAGAACTCTTCGCCAAGGAAGCGGCGACCATGTTTTATCCCGTGACGGCAGAAAATCCGGACCACGCACCGCATCCGAGTCGGAACGCGTAACGCCGGTCAGTAGGTTTGATGTTGTTTACTGATGTCTGGGGGACAGTAGAATGATCGACCAATAGTGCAATTGGGCTTTAAATGGAATAGACACATTTGTTCAAACGTTTAACGTTTCACATTTCCCCTTTCGTCAGCTGTGTTAAAGGCCGGGTATCTCTTTTGTACGCCTAAAATTTAAAGTTGAGGAAATACCTTCGTATATCATAATAGATGCTTTGAACCTTTGGCAAAGTGTAGGAGCTAGAAACGCAGTTTACGTGGAATTATAGTAGGTTAATTGTTAGACTTCGATTTGATTTTTTTTTCCTTTTTTTGGGGGGGGGGGTTCTCGAGTGAAAAAAAATCTACCTGTCTGATAGTCTATTTTTAGACAGTGCATGGGA